>CAJHUC010000943.1:0-110394 GCA_905146915.1 Ostreobium quekettii | reverse complement strand
CTCTCTGTTGTGCAGTACTACAGATGCTGTGGCCCCTGCTGAGACACATCATTTAACTTTCCTATCTGATCAGCACCACCGAAAGCTGATACCAAGACCAGCGCTCACCAAATTCTGTGCCGACGGCATAACACACTGGAGGAGAACCGCTAGGCAGCAGATGGGGTCCTGAGGAAGCAAACCCCAAACAGAGAGAGTCCATGCTGCCGCCAGTCCCACAAGTGGCATCACAAAGAGCCGCACGATGCTGACCAGCAGCAGCGCTCGGGACTCAAGGGCGTCTGCTGGGAGCAGCAGACGTCTCCAACCCTTCTGCACTGGTTCAACACGGAGTTGTCCTGTCGCAACAGAGCAGAATCACAGGAATCAGGGGAAGACTTCAAGCAGGGCACATCCGCATTTGTTATGACGACCAGTACACCGACAAGCCACTGTCCTGGGACCAAAATGAGAAGTAAGAAACCCAGCCGGCATGGTATGGGCTAGCGCATTTGGAATTGGCAGGCGCACAAGGGATTCACAGGAACAAGGCAAAGAGATATGGTGTGTAATGGGTACCCCATTCTTCAGCAACAAAGTGGGACTCTGTGGCACTGTGTGCAAGACGATGAGCGAGTTTCGGTGGTTACATAACTGTGTGCTAGAAGATGTAGAATTCTCTCAATGCAGCGCGAAAACTCAAGACAGCAGGCGGGTGTTCATATCACCCACAACCATTATTTCACACCATCATGACTCCAGTTTTCCACCCACAGGTGCCAACACAAGATGCAGGTGACGATGGCAGGCAAGGCGAACACATGCTGCCAGATGGCAGACTGTGGTCACAAACTTGGTACAACTGGACTCTGAATGCAGCGGACCCGCAAGAGGGCCTGTTTTGTCTTACTAGAGGAATGCGATCGACTCCAAAGTGAATTGCCCCTGCGACAGTTGAAGTGGTGCAAGCATTCTGCAACTTTAAACAAGGGTGAGAAGCTGTATCTTCAAATAGAAAGCACTGCCCACGCTGTACTTTATTTAGACATATTCTGGCAGCATGCTTCATATTCATCAACATGGTGAAAATTTGCAGGTGTTGGGAGGCTGAGCCTTGAGATCTACACTCAAGCAGGGCATCCATATGTGGAGAGGCACATTTTGGCCCAATAATATTTTGGGCTTGCAAGACTGCACTTGGGTTGGACAGGACACTTCGTTGGGGAGGGGGCAATAGCCAGCATGTTTGAGGGTACTCTGCAGCATGGGGGCGACTGAGGGTGGAAGAGCACCCCGTTGATCAGCTCCAGGGTGTGCACAACATATTTACCAGGTTAGCAGGCCTGCAATGGAAGCATGTGCACCAAAACCTCAAGTGTTGCAAATTCCTGCAATACAAGTTACAACAACAACAACAAAAACAACAGCAATGTCACCACATAGTTATGAACTCCCGTCTTTGAGACTGAGCATTCACTTCAGGTGCAAACAACCTTGGTGCTAACTTTGCCTTAAACTTCCTGCATAGGTGGCAGAAGGCCCTCAGTTCTTCCAATGGGGCAGGTGGCACCTGAACTCTGGAATGTGACATAAATATATTAGAATCCAGAAAACAACTATAACAACCACGTCGTTTTGCGGATATCCTGTTGTGAGCCTGCTGCTGTACGTGACAGTGGAATATGCTCCACAGTCAGCTTGTTGGCCTTGCAAGGGCTGGAGCTGCACAATGCAAATGGAGAGGTTTCCTGAACTGATATTTTGCTTAAGAGCTCAAGTTCCAACCTGTCCAAGCAGATGGCACGTGGATCTTTCTGTTACAATGGGGGCACCACTTTAGCTCTCGAAAGAACTGGGCCGTTGCAGCATTGATGCATGCACTTTGATTGTGAGGACATTGGCATAAAGCAGCTGACAGCTCTCATTGGCCAGAATGCACTCCCAATCGAGCCTGACAACACATGAACTCGAGTTCCAAGCTGGAATCACTAGCACAAGAAAGCAGTGTTGCCAAAAACAAAGTGGCATTACCCCTTGCAGCTGTTGCAGTGTTGTCCTTGGCCTGGAGTATCGATGTTGCCAATACAATCGTCTGCACCACCAATGCTGAGCTTCCCAGCACACACAAGCCATCCCACATCACTTGCAGGACACCCAAAACTTGTCTGCTGCTAACCATGGCGCCCAAGCCATGCCCACCCCACTGTGCAACCTCAGGATGGCCTGCCGGGAGGCACAGCACCTTGCCCAGAGGGGACAGCCCAACCGCGACTGCCGCCAAAATCGCTATCAAGGGCGGGTTCACCACCCTCGACGCAAACTCTCTGAGGAAGGCCTGACAGGATTGGATGGCATCTACCAATCGGGCCTTTGGCGTGGAGGGGGCACCCATCTGTGTTCCCCGGGAGCCCATGCCCGTATCAAGGACAGGGCCCCGCTGTCGTGCCTTTGTGTACATTCGCCCTACTCTTGGGTTGGCGGCAGGCACCAGCGATGCGTCAAATGGGGAAGCTACTCGAAGGGAGTCTGCACCACAAATGAGCGTGTTCAGAAACCTGTGTGCAAAAAGCAACCAAAAGGGGCAAAGGAGGGAATCCTTTGGCACTGCACCCAGCTGATAAACTCCGTGGATGGCAACAGCAGCGAATCATAGATGGTTGACATGCATTGTGTAGCGCATGCTTTGGAACAACACACAGTCATCCAGAGCTAATGCAATGCCACCCATCAGAAACAGTTATGTGCACATCTGTGTGCCTATCTGCACCAGAATGTAAGCTCCAACTCGTGGACAGCGAGTGCAGAAGTTCAGTAAATTTCAATACAAGGATGCTGGCTTCCTCAACCCAACCATGTATTGCAGCAGCAAATATTCAATATCGCCATAAAGCCGCAGCAGGCAAACTCTGGATTGTATTGGCAAATATGTGGAAAGGGGTGGAGTAAAACGAGCAAGCATATGTTCATACCTGACCCATTCCTCTCCCGCCCCCGTAGGTAGGTCAGCATAGCGAACCCAATACTCCAGAAACAGGGAGACCAACCCAGCAAAAACAGCGCAACATAGGCAGTGGCAGAATCTGCAAGGGCAGCTGGAAGAAGCGCAAGCATGAAGACAAGGGGAAGTGTGAATGAATCACCTGCAGAAAGCACAACAGCAAATCACAAGCGGCTTCATTGGCAGCAGGGATAGGCACACCCTACCTCAGTCACAATGAACAAGCTGCACTGGAGACAGTTGGCTGCTGATGCACTGCAAGCAACCAGATGGAGACTGGAATAAAGGGTCTGGGTAGTGCCCAGCCCATGGTTAAAGATGCACTCACCAAAACCACATGCAGCAACAAGCATCTCAGTCAGGCCTTGTGGTGGTAGCTGTGGCTTTTGGACGAGCACAAGAGCTGCCTGAAAACAAGCACAAGTGGCAAGGGACGTCATTGTGACACCCTTGAAGGGCAACATGCTGATGACTGTCAGCACTTTGAACACAACGAACATTGCTGCTGTCTGCAGCATAGCAGTAGCGATGCCCAGTGTCCAACCAGGGCAGTGATGATTCACACCTCTGCATTGGCAACAGCTATTCAACAATTTGCATCTGCAAGAAATTGAATGCAGAAAATAGATGCGCAACCTATTCGTGCCGCACAATTGTAGATTCGGATCCCGCACCGCAGGATTTCCAAACGCTGCTGCTGTTGTGGCTGCAATAGACTCTGCTGATCGCGCAGGCTTAATGGGCCGGAGCATTGGGGCAGTCCGGAAGAAGAAGACCCCACGCTCGAGTATGGCACCAGCAAGGAGCCCAAACCCCAGCCCAACGGCTGCAAGCACAGCTGCTGAAGCTGGGATAAAGAGGAGTGGTGCCTGGTGTCATGCAAAGGGTCCAGTCAGCATGCCACAGAGTGTCACTGCCAGCAACTGCTGAGGCTGTGTGGCGGCCAAGAACTACAAAGGGCTGTGTCACTATGCAACTGTCGTGACCCTGTTAAAACACTTGCAACTGCTGTGAACTAATGAGCACTGTTTTCGATCCTGTTGCAATGCCATGTGTCACTGCCCTGCATGTTGAGTCGACCTTGTTTGCAGAATTGATGCCAAACAGAGTGCTATCCACAAAGAGCTAAAGTGGCATCTGCTTCGCCAGCAATCTTGGCAATTACGATTCTCGGCACTGCATGTGACAGTGTATGCCACCAGGGTCAAATTCCAAACATGATCCACTACCTTGACACTGCGGACAAGCAAGCTGGATGGCCAACAGTGCCCTTGCAAGCAATGAGATACTTTGGTGCCTAGTTGAAATAGGAATGAAAACCAGAATCATCTGTCCTGGCTATACCCTGGCCTATGCTGAAAATGCTTGCTGCGGCAAGTGGCTACATTTCGAACCACTGTCACACAGGTACTTAAGCCCATGCCAGCTTCAGCTACCTTCGAATCCTTGACACAGTTTTTGGCCTGGCCATATACTTGGGAATTCAAGCTGCTGTGTAGCCTGCTGGTATTCCTGGCAAAGGCAGACTAGTTCACTTGTGTCATCATTGACAACCAATGAAGCTGCGGGGACATGGCTGGGAACTTCTTTCACTCCTTGAAACTCTTGCAGGGTGGAGAGCACTCTACTAACATGCGAGGCACATCTCTGGCATCAGGGAAAGATTTGGCTGTGCTACCAAAACGAATGGGCGATGTGGTCTGCAGCAGTTGCCCAAAGCTGAAGAAATCAATGCCCAACCATGTTTCAAGGCAATGGAGGGTGATATCATCATGTTCTGACCCCAAATGTTATGCGTGGCCCTTGTTGCTGGATCGCTCAAAGCACAGTGGACCTGTGTTAGCACAAGAGTGGACAGAACAACTATGACAACTGTGCCCTGCAATGTGCCATTATGCACCCTCGCCAGCCCAATGCCCCCATGGCTAGCCAGCATTATCTGGCGTTCTGATCCCAATTCAGTGCCCATTGCTCCCGTCATCTGCATGTGTGCTCCCCTTCTTTACATCATGCAAGTACTGTGTTGATCTTTGGATGCACTGATTATGCACAGCACCTGACTTTTTGCACCAAATGTTGCCAGAACATCATCTACAGATGCGACCATTGCCTGTATGAGTGGCCCTGACAATCTGGTTGATGCTATTCGCTCAAGACATGACAAGGTACTCCCTTTGCACCTCCCTTTGCACTTGCAGGGTGGTGATGAGCAAGTTTACATCCATAATTTTGGCTTCACAACAGTAATGATACATGCAAACTTGTTACCAGTACAGTGCATACAACAGCAACAACAACAGCGCCCTCGAAAGTGAAGTACAGTACTTTGACTGTTTCAAGTCACTGCGTTCTTCATGGTTCGTTCAGTCTTTCTGGGTGAATCCCATTGAACTTGCTACACCCCAAAAGGGCCCCATCTCACCCATTGGGAAGAGGGTGGCACCTCGCCTTTTGAACATAATCCAGCGTTTCACAGTCAAAAACAAAAGACGCTGGGCCCAGCGCTGCAAGACGCACATGTGACAATCTTTGTCTGTCAAGCGATGAGAGCAGCATCAGGGGCCTGCCGCAGGATTGGAGAGCCAGCACTGTACCTCAGGATTCAGCGCCAGCGCGGTCACCACTTTCGTGAAGAGCATGCACGGTATGAGAAGCTTGAATGCGACCTGGCTCAAGACTTTGGGAGCGGATGCCGGCAGCCTATTCGAGTCCGTCAGGTACCCCACGGCAGCGCACGCCAGGCACAGCTTGCATGAAGCCCACGCGGTCGCCGCCAGGACCCCAGGCTTGAGGTACGCCAACGACCAAGCCGCGACGGGCCCGGGAAGCATGCCCATAGCCGCTCGGAGCGGCTCAAGGGGCCGACCTTCCGGCTTCAACCAAGCGCCAGACTCACACGGAGCGCGTTCTTGCAGATGTGAGGGGGAGCAGGACGTGAGTCGATGGCGGGCCAGGTGTCCGCACATGCTGCCCGTCCTTCCGGGTCCGATGCCGGCGCCTTTGGGACGTCCGGGTCGACGGGATTCAAGCCGTTGCACGACGAAGCGGGCCGCCCACGGCGACGCCGCAAACGCATCCCTCGCCATTCGCTATCTGTGGCAAGGCCGGGTGCAGCCGGTCAATGGCCGATCCGAGGACAGACGTCGATCGCAGCAAACCACCGCCGCCCGCGCGGGTGGCCTTGTGCCCTGCGATGCGCCCCAACCCGTTCCCAACACTCAGACTGCCAAATGTTAGAGGGCATCGGTCAATCACCGTCGTGCGGCGCGTCGGCACAGAACATATCCCATCGCGGGCACAGCTCCATCGCCCGTTCTTGCCAGAGAGATCGCTCCCCGCTGGCGATTCCTTGCCCGGCGGTCTGGGCGTTTCCTCACGCGACGCCCTCGAGCTGGGCGCGTCCGCGTCCAGGGCCAGCGTCCATGCGGCGACCCCGCACGCAAGGCCACGCGCCAAACGCAGCGGCAGCGACGGCTCGGCGACCTCCTTTCGCCTCCCGCAGCCCCCCGCCCACCGCCTGGCCTCGCCGTCCCTACACAAGCGCGCTCCGCGAAAGCCGCAATTATCGACGCGCCGTGTCGCTGGGCTTTTTCGTGCACTTTTGGCTGATGTCAGACCAGCTCCTCACACGCCGGAAGGCAGCGAATGGCGGTTTGGGGTTGTGCGCCCTCGCTGCAATGCGGGAACACACAGCGTGTGGCCGGTCCGTGTGCAAGGCCCTGCGCCTGGAAGGCCAGGCCCATGCTGCGAGGACCGCCGTGTAGACCGTGTGCGGTGCCTTGCGCGCGTCTGGGGAGGCTGCGAGGCGCGGAGCAGCGGGGTCGGGAGGATCCGCCGTGGCACCCGCCCGGGGGAGATGCCGCTGCAGGGCGTGGGAGACGCCTGCGGATCCACCAACGCGGCGCCGCGGCCTGATCGGCTGCTGCTGATGCGCCGCGGCGTCCAGCAGTCGGTGCGCGCCCCCTGCACGGGCTTGGCGAGATGGGTTGGAACCAGCGGGGGGTGCCTGCTCTCGGAAGCGAAACCCAGTTCGCTGTCTTTTCATCGGGGGGGGTCTCGCGGCCGCGCGCGCGCCTTCTGCAGTAAAGGGGTGCCGTCGGTCGGGAGTGGGGGCAGTTCTCTAGTGGCGCGACGCTCACTGGCTGGTTGTGTTTGCTGGTCGAGCGTCGGGCGGGGTCTGTGTGGGGTTTATTGGCCGGGAAGAGCGGTCGACTGCAGGTGGCGTGGACGGTTGCGGTGCAGCATGCTTGGGGCTGGGGCACAGTCGACAGGGTACCACGTGGAGCACCTGCACTTGTGTATGGGCGCGTTGGGACGTATGAGATCCTGGTGGTCGAGGGTGTGACTGAGAGTTGTACTGTAGCCATGGGGTGTGCGTTTGGGGACGACGCGAGCTGCGGAGCTCTATCACTGCTTCGAGTGTTTTCAAGAATGGGAAGAGCACTGCCCTTGTGTTATCAAGGCTATGACAGAAGGGCAGAATATGAGTTCAGCAGCACACGCCCTGGAATCAAGGTTAGAGGGTGGCGAGAACATTGCCTTTTGGACATGTTCTGAAACTACCAAAGGGCTCTTGTAATGGTCACCTGAGACAACACGACCGAAATCAAGCACAATCCACGGCTGCAATTGCAATCATAGCACCAGAAAAGAAGTGGCCCATGCAACATGGACTCTGGGCGGTACTTTGGCGTTGTTGTCAATTGTTCAAAATCATCGGCAACTGCAAAACGAATGTGTTTCTGGGATAAGCTTGGATGGGAGAAATCCCTACTATGGCAATTAAACAGAATGAGCACTGCCACCCCACAGCCCACAGTTTGCTCATTCTGGTTGCAAAATGATGACGTTGGTGCTGTGGATGTTGGCCTGGATTGACTGTGTCGCTGGTATTGTGGTGCAGGTTCGTAGATCTCGGTGCATTTGTTGGTGTGCACTCAAAAGCAGGCTGGCATCCTGCCAGTCAAGCAGGTTGTTTCACGACCAACAGGTTCGTTTGGATCGGGGGTTTGTCAAGACAGGCGGGTGCTTGGGAAAGGCGAAAGTAGAGGCACCCACTGAAGTTGATGCTGCATTTAGTCGTAGTGTAGAGGTGGTGGGAGGACAGGTAGGGGACACCACATCGACATCCGACCAAGATCCACAGGTGCTGGCAGCTTATTCAAGCACCAGCGAGCCCAGTGGATTGAAAGATGGTGATAGCATTGGAGCTTCCACTTGGAGTGCAGGAAGTCCATCGCGCTCCAAGAAAGTCGAGGGAAAAAATGAAATAATCGATCTGAGAAGCCTGATTGGGGATGAGAGGGTGCTGCAACGTCTGGAGGGCATGCCAGAGCTCATTCGCTTGGAGGACATCGATTTCGACGTGCTGGACGAAATGCTTGATGAAGAATATGGGGACATTGGAGACATAGACATACCCAGCCATAGGGGAGAGAGCGGAAAGAGGCGGGGTAGACGCAGGGGGATGGCCCTACCAGATATGCATCGGGCCAAGATCAGTGTGGCCATGCGTGGCAGGAACAGGTACAGGAGATCCACTGAGCACAGGACTAAGATCGCACAGAGCATGCGTAGGATGTGGAAGAAGCGAAGGGAGGGCATGAAGCCCGCACGGCAGACAAGTGTCACATGTTCACTGTGTGGGGAGGCGGGCCACAACAAGAGGACCTGTCCCAGGTGGGTGCAGTGAAAGTTCCCTGGGGACCACGCTTGGCAAGCGAGAAAGTGGTTTCCCACAGGTGTGGTACAATAGGGCACGCATTGGGATGCATAAGAGGCTCATCAGGTCTACCAGAAACTGCAATAAACAACGTCTTAGCTTCGATACTGGATTTGGTTGGGCGTGGACTGCAAATGCTCTTTCTTGTCACAGCACCACGTATGAGCAGCTGTATTGTGTGTAAGCCACTGGTATCTTGCGGCCAGTTGTTGTTGGCACATGGATGTTCACACAAAAATGTGCACATGACGTTTACAGCATTGCGGCACGGTTTCACATCAGCACACTTAACACCATGTGGGCATGCATGCAAGTGTGAAAAAATATGTGAACAGCACTGTGTTCAACTTCCCATTGTTTAGGCCATTTGAACCGCTTGAAGCAACAACACTCCTTTTCGCCTCAAAATTCCCAAGTCCAGCGGATGGTGTATTCATGTGGGATAGTGTTGTTTTCTTGTTCCAGGGCCATTGCCCCTGCAGCTTCCACAACATATCGCTGCAGCTTCTGTCAAGAACCCGGCCACAATGTCAGAACGTGCCCAAAGTTGAAGGCTCTCAAAGCAGAGAAAGAGGAACAGAGAGCACCGCCAATGGTGGCAGGCAGCTCCGCACAGCAAGGAGAGGAACGGCAACGCATACCTGAGCCAACAAGCCCGTCAGAATTCCCTCAGCAACCACTCGTGCTCCAGCCTGCAGCAATGCAACAAGCCAAGCAAATGGCCAAGGCATACCCTGTCCCCCTCAAGGTTAGCTACAGACTCAATTCTCTTTGGATGTATTGTAGTTCAATGTCTTGCAACAATGCTGTGATGCAGTGGCCGTCAGCTTTTTTACCTGGCTGTGTGCGAACCTTCTCCTGTGCTTTTGAAGGCTGATGCCATTCGCTACGAGGCTGTGCAAGCATGTCTGCGAGCATGGAAGGCTGGTGTTCGACGCCAAAGGCTTGAGCTCCAGGTCTCTATGCTGAAAATTGGAGACCCTGTGGGGCCGCTGGGGTGGCCTGGGGGCATCCAGCAGCAGTTCCGCGCTGTGACACCCCTCGTGGAGTCCATCCTGATGGACCTGAAGCGGCAGCAAGGCTTGGAAGGGCGCCTGGAGGCCCAGGTTCTTGATGAGGGGGATGCTGTTGGTAGGTGCAACACATGGAATCTTGAACGCCGCTCTGCTGCTGTCTGGACTGAGGTCTTGCAAGGAACATGTAGATCTTTTCATTCACTGTTATGTTCCGTAGCATTTATGGGGAAGTGCAGGTTATCTGCATTACGCCAGCTGGAATCACTCACTTACACAGCATTCAGCCCTATCTTGTCGCAGTCTCCACGTGTAGCCAAGTCTTCAGACGCTTGCGAATCCATGGCATGTTGACACCAAGGATTGGTACCACATTGTGGATTGATTGTCCTGCCTGGTAGTGCTGGTAGTCCGATGCACAGGTTGACGTTCAGCTGTTTCAATCAAAGGGTGCTGGGAGAGCAAGAAGCTTGCAGCTGTGCTGTTTCCTGTGTCGGATACTGTTGACCGAATCAGGAGACTAGACAGAGGCTGTGGTGGCGAGAGGTTGGTGATGATGATCAACCCGCAATGGCAGCCTGGTCAGGTGGTGTCAGACTTCGGCTTTGGCGCACAGAGGAAGCTGCGGGAGGAATTCGTGGATTCGTTTGAGAAAGTTTTCTTTCAAAAGGAGATCAACATATTCAACGATCGGGTGCTGTTGTTGCGTTGCTACCCAGGAGACTGGCAGGTTAGCTGAGATCGCTGCTGTCGAGTGCTGAAAACGGGTCTGAGGGATGCTGTTTCCTGTGCTTGTTTTCTTATGGCAGTTGGCCTGAGTTTTCGCACGTATAAAGCTACACAGCTGAGCTAGAAAGTAGCCGACGTTGGCAGTAGACTGTGGCAGGGAGCCTGCATCTTGGATTCACACCAGTGTGCGTTCATGCCTGCTCAGCACGAGTAGCTTTGTTGCATTTGGCAGGGTGCACATTAAACAATGAACGATTGGCTATGTTTTGTTGGGGATACTGTTGATTTGGTGGTGCCATCCTGAATTGTACCTGGGTGGCTAGGTGCTATTGCCAACGCAACAGTGTTACTGTATACCTTGACAGATTGTGCATGATTGCCTGTGTCATTCTTTTTATGCATTTTCATTGTCACCTTGTCTGGCAATGTCTGTGGAATTTCAAAGGTCCTAAACATCTTGTGGCGCTTTGTGCAATGCCACAGTGCTCCATAGCATCCAATTGTGGTATCTCACTGCCTTGAGGCGTCGTACTTGAGCTGTCATCTGGCAGAGGATGTGTGACAACCTTCAGTCAACGTGCAAGTCAATCAGACCAATCACATCAATCGGTTTGGTGCCTTTGCTCACCCATATGTTGCATTGACACTGTCCACGCTGCTCGACTCTGTCGCCCAGGTTCATCTCGTCCGGTCATCGGGGCTGATCGATCTAATATGCACCCAGCCCCGGGAGCCAAAATACGAGGAGCTGCTGGATCTGCTGAGGAGAGTAGATGGCTCGATGACTCAGTTGAGCTGGATCGATAGACTGCAGATGCGCTTGTTGCAGGAAGAGCCCCCCCGGCGGCCGTCCAGCTCCACACCAGAGGGCATTCCAACAGAGGCTGCTCCAATGCAACCTCAGCCTCCTCCTGCTGACATCGAAGACCCTAACCTTGACATCGTGACGGGTCAATTGGTGCGGGACCTGAAATTGGATCCTGTGCGTGAGTTCAAGTCTCTGCTGAAGGGAAAGCAGCAGCAGTGAACAGTTGAATCCAGCATCACATTGAGCGTGTGGTGGTGTGGGGCACCCTCAGTAACTGGATATATCAATTTGGGGCACCCTCAAGTACCTGGCTCAGTGAAATTTGACTGCATTGACCCATTTGACTGCATTCCACAAGATCGACAACCCAGTCACCAACCTGGCAGAAAGAGCCACTCAACAACATGCTCTGTATTGTCCCAGAGCATTAATGGACAAGCTCCTGAGGATTCATGGAGCTCGTCTAACATGAGCGCCATCAGCCGATTTTGGGCCCTCCCTGGCCTGACAGCAGTTTCTGTGCTTGCTGAATCTGGGTGTTGGGGATTGACCCGCTAGCAGTTGGCAGGTTGGTTGTCGGCAGCAGCATGGGCGGTGTGGCGTGACATGGCAGCATGTGGGTCCATTATGTGTGCCCCAAGTCTGGGTTGAATTTGCCTACAAAAGTGGGTGATGACGGTTATAGTTGCTTCTACAATATGTTCCAGGTGCATTCATGGGGCGATGCACTGGTGGAGCAAGTGGTCACAGATAAGAGAATTCTTGGTGTATTTGTGTAGCTGTTGCTAGTGAGGAGGAGATACTTTTTGAATTTGCGGATTGTTTTGTATTTGTATCGAGCAAGGACGATTTTTTGTGAGTGTTTGGTACTGTAAAGGATCTGCATGAAATGCCCTTCATTTGCGCTGACTTGTTGGCGTGGCCAGCTGCCGTACAATGGTGTCTTGTGCATTGATCTCCGCAGGGTAAGCTGAATCTGCACAGGACATGTTGCAGCGGGGCCCATTTCAGTGACCTCCAAATTTGGATTCGATTTCCACTGTACCTTTAAATAGTGTACATTTAGGGAGTGTAGGGCCGTGGAGGTAGTGGAGACAACCCCATTATTCTGCACTGCCAAAAATTTTCAATTCCTGCTCTTGCACTTGGAAGGCGATGCTGGTATGGTCCTGGCTTTGGTGGACAGGGGCAAAGTTCACAGTCACATGCCCCTTCAACTGCTGATCGGCACAGCACGCAGGTGCCGATGGTTGCCCTTCATGGATTATTGCTCCGCAACGGCGGCCTGCGGTCCCTTCGATTTGCAATTGGCCAGAATGACAGAGCGCCGCCCTTGCATCTGAATAGGCACAATTCCATCTGCGAGTTTGTTGAGCAATGTCTCTTCGTTTCCTTTCATCCAGAAGCTCTTGACAGCACGCAAAATCACGAAGATATTATGTCAGATTGCCCCACGGAAGTGGGCTCTGGAACCTGTTCTGAATGAAGACCCAGCAACGCACTGCTGTCAAACATTGTGCATGCCTACGCGCCCACACTCACACTCCCCCACAATTCCCCCCCGCACCCCTGCGCTTATCGTCCGCACACAGCTAACTTAACAGCTGCGATATGATTTCTAATATTGGTTGGGATGCAAACTACAGCTGGAATACCGAGTGCATCCCCACCGTCTGAAAAAGCAACGAGTAGATTTCGCATCGAGTGGTGCCCAGCATGCCGTGCGCATGCCTGCCATAACAGTGTTCTGGGAAAAATGGAACAAGATTTGGTACTTACTGCACTGTATTGTACCGCTCTTCCAGACAAGAATTCCTGTCCTGAAGCGTCGCTTCAGGAATTCCCAGAGGGAATGCCCACCCACCAAAGCCCGTTGGGAAACCATCTGGAATGTCGTACTGTGCCAGTGGCGAAGACTTGTTCTTTCGCGCAATTTCATTCTGCAATTTTGACATGTCAATTCTGCTGTCAGCACAGTGAGCCTCGCCTTCTGGCAGCAGACAAGGCGTCATCTCAATCTTATTTCGATGCCGCAGTCTCACTTGTGTACGTTGGCGTGTGCAGTGCGTCCGGTAGGCTGGTGAAAGTGCAGGCGCGCCATCTGGGGTTGGGCACCAGAAAGCACCCACTGCGCTGCAGCGACGAGAACGGTGCTTTGAAAGCTGTAAAATGGCGTAAACATACTTCAATATAACGTGAATACTCGCCCGTGCACATAAAGACAGTACACATAAACTTACAAAGTCCGGGGCGCAGCATCCAGGAGGGCTGGATTGGGAAGAGAACAAAGTCTTGTTCGGCGACGTCGTTGCCCTTGGCGAGGGCCGGGTGGGCGCTATGTTGCATATGCTCCAGAGGGCGGAGGACTGATCATTGTGCGCGACTTCCATCGTGTAACCCAGGTGTCCCAGCGAGCCGCAAGAACGTAAATACGGCCGTAAAAATAGCCCCTTTTGCAAATTTACGTTTTTGCGTGCAAAAATGCAAATGCAAAATGCAAACGCAAAAAGAAGAAAAAAAAGCCTCCTCCTAGGACAATGCCCGCAAAGTTCTTTTCCATATTGTGAAAAGATGCCACAAAGCCTCCGATGCGTAAGGATGAGCACACAACACAAGCAAGGCAAGCCAAGATGCGTCAGCGGATCAACATGGTAGCTGCGTGCTGTGGAAACTTGTTGGACGTTGTGAGAGAGGACATCACGTGCTTGCCAGGGCTGCTTCGTCAAGGGGACGGCGCAGCGATGTCAAAAAAGCGGGCGACAGGCTCAATCCGTCTGCCAAGAGGATCCGCGATCGTGCGGTGGATCAATCAGTGAAGGAAGAAATGGGAGCTGCAGCTGCCACGGCATGCACACTGGGATGTCTGAGAGCTGGACGCGAGGCCGCTTGATAGAATAGTCGCTGCTGCAGTGGCATACTTCCGTCTGCAGCAGGCGCATTGCTCCGTCATCGTCGCAAAGGTGCAAGGGCAGTTGCGTCCATCTCCCTCGCTCTCACAAATGTTTGCCGGAGTCGCAAAGTTTTTGTTTCACATTCAAGCAGCGATGTACCGTTAAAAAACTTAGATCAGCAGTTCACAACACATTCCCGTGGGCTCAAGTGTTGTGACCCCAATATAGTGTGCTTGGCGCCATTTTCACCGGTGCGGGACACATGCTCGGTTCTGATCAGCTTTTGCAACAGAACCCCTCGCCTGGCATCCATATCTGGACGTCATGCCTCGCCGTGATCTCAGAGCAAGCACTGCTTTGCGGCCTCACTGCTCCAGATGCCATGCATGTGCCACACTAGGAAAAAAAGGGCCAAATAACACACGTTCAAACGTGTACAAAGTTTACGGGTTCGGGGCATTTTTGTGTTGTTAGCGTGCAGAACTTTGACGAAATGCGTTTTACGTGTGTTTGCCAAAGCGTTATTTGATCCTTTTTTTGCGTTGGCTAACGCACCCGAGCACACGAGATTCCAACGGCTCGAACGCCCCTTGGCCTCCCGCATGTCCTGCGTGGTGGCTTGGTCGATCGCAGAGTTTTTATCCCGCACTGGCGCCCGGCGGCGGCGGCAACCTCGCACGAAACCAACCCACCACCGCTCAAAACCCGAGCGGAATTCCTCCGAGGGGTCAACTCCCAGCCCCCTCGCCAATCGCCAGTCCCTCAACCCCATCAACCCATCCCCGCCGCCCCCAGTACTTTACGCTCCGTCGCCCATCTCCCTCCCATCACCCCCAAAGGCGAACCGCGATTCGGCACCCCCGCGCCAGCAGGCGCCCAACCTCGTCGAGCGCCCATCCCCGCCGGCACAGGGCGAAGACGAAACCGCACCGCAACCGACTCCGACCGCACTTCCGCGCGCCCCACTCTACTCGACGGGCGCCCTTCTCCTCTTCCGTTCGTCTGGCGGATCCCGGGAGTTCGTCTCCTGGCGCGACGGGCCCCGCGTCCGCGTCCCCGGCCAGGCCTTATCGCCCCAAGGTGGGCGAATTTTCCTCCGATTTGGAAGGCAAGGGGGTTCCTTAGTCAAGTCTGCGGTCGATGAGGCCAACAATGGCCTTGGCTTCGACTGGGGTGGACCGGGGGGGATCTGAATCCCGGAGCAGAACAGCGCGTACGACTGCGTCGTATCTGGCCGGCTCACGGGATTACTGCGGCGCGCATGTGCAATGGATGGCGCCCGGGGGACTTGACCTTGGCTTGGGGCGGTTGGGCGCGGTGGTCTTTTCATTAGATCCAGCGAGGGGCCGGAGGCGGAGGAGGGGAGAAGTCAATGAATCGCGGCCTGGGCCGCTTGTTGGTGCAAATGGGTGAAGCGGCCTCAAAACGCGCCGCGGGGGTTTGATGGGCGGGAAGTGGTGCCGGCTTGTGGGCGAAGATCTTGCGGGTTTGAGAGACGGCGCCTGTCCGGCCGATCCGGGGCCGTTGGGCGGATGGCAGGGCGCGGGTGTGTTGGCGTGGTTCTTGGGGAGGATGCGCATGAAGGACTGGGCACAGGCGTGGGGCGCGCGGAAGGGGAGGACGCGGTCGTCCGAGGGGCCACGCCGGGGGGGCAAGGGGTACGTGAGCCGGGCACCGCCATTCCTGCGCGCAATGTCGACTCCAACGCGCGCGGTGAACGCGCGAGCTGACGGGCCTCGCGCAGATCATTGATTTTCCCGGACGGACGTTGGCGGTCGATGGGCCGGGGGCGGGTGGTTGGGTGGGATCAAACGCGCTTGGCATGAAGAGGCCACGCTGGGCGTCCAGGGTGCCCGGCTCGCGCCCGGCAACCCCGCCGCGCGATCCGCGGCGCGCGTGGGTGCGTTTATCAGGGCCTGTCAAGCAGCTCCAACGCCATAAGGCCCATGCTGCTGGGCGCTTTCAGTCCAGCGGAATCCCACGGCCAGAAAACCGCCGCCGGGCGTCCTGGCGCGCTGTCTGTCAGCCTGCCCGCTTCCCCGGGGGGCTGCAGTACTTTCGACCGAGTAGTGACGGCCGCTGACTCACGTCAAGATTCTAGACCTGCCTGTTGCCTGTCGCGCCCAAGCGAGCAGGTGGAAAAGGGGGCCGTGCGGCAGATTGGCGCGGGCGGAGGCTTGCCCTTGCGGTCGCCCTGAGCAGGTGAGGCGCTTGCGCCGATCGAACAAGCCGCGTCGACGCGCGCCCTCATAGACTTGATTGCGGACTGAATTGGTTGCCAGGTCAGCCGCGGCCTGGCGGATGGGTTTGTACTGGCCCAAGGAATTTGCGGGTTGGGTCGTTATGCGCAAAAGGGGCGAGTGGGTTGAGTGCGGGGATTGTCTGGTGGGTTTTCCGGCCGCAGTGCGGCACCCCGCGACGTCCACTGTGGAGGATGAGTTGGGAAGCTTGTGGCTAGACCGTGGCGGAGGGACAGAGCCCTCTCGATTGTGCGCTTTCCACTGGGCGATGCGAAGGGCTGCAACAAAGAAAGCCCGTCGGGTAAAATAACCTCCAGGCGTTGCTGACATCCCAGCATTGACTGCGAATTGATTGCAGTTGCGCCCGTAGTAGCCTGCAGCAAGTCGTGTTGTTTGTGATGCCTTTTGACATATTCGACGAATATGAACTGTCGGTGGCGCTCGCACCTTTGTGTCGAGCCTGGCTGTGCGGAAGTTGGGGAGCTGGAATGTAAGATACCGCTGGACGCTTGTGCGTCTGGCGCTGTTGGTCCATATCTCATCAGTTCCTCCAGGTAATAGGCGTTCGGGACTCGCCGGATTTTGCGGCCATCTCAGTCGATATGCCTTGCGGAAACCCAAAGATATTTCCAGATAGTATGGCGGTTCTACTGCAGATGTGCGCAAGTCGAGCGGTCACAGAAGAGGCGAAACTTGCCTTGGGGAAATGATGGCATTTCGGGACAGAGCCTGTTTATTAGTGCACCACAGTCTGTGGAATGGTTTGGGCAACGTATCGGATATGCGCGTTGTGAAAGCAGCAGAGGGGAAAGCCTATGATCTGGGACGCTGAGCAAATCCTGGTTGCATGCCGTTGTGCCTGCCACAAGGACATTCCAGGCTGTGTGTTTGCCACAAGCGCATCGTCATATGGAAATAACAAACAGATGATGTTGGAGTGGGCTGGCATTGACTGTGCACTGTACCAGCAGCTCATCTGTTGCTGGACAGGTGTAGCCACAGTGCAGGGGCTGTGCATTTCACGACTGGAAAGTCTATGAGGTTCAGCCACACAACACATTGCGACGTTCAGCTCCTCATTGTGCATTCTTGCTTTTTGTGCAGTTCCTAGACTGCAGATCTTGGCACGAGTTGCTCCATGGGTATACACTTTTGAACACTCGTGAGATGGGGTGGATAATATCTGGTGTGATAGCCCTCCCTGCTGGCTCATTCATTATGGCTCCATGGCTTGCAAAAGAATTTTTGGATGGGAATATCTGCACCGTTCATCGTGCAATTGAGGCAATGCCGAATTTCAAAGCAGGATTTTTTTTCCAATGCAGTCTCCATGTGCCAATGGACTGGATCCAGACATTAGGCACACCTGTTGTTTTGCTAAAACTTGGACATTTTGCTTAATCAGTGTTGGTATGTGCTGCAGATGCATGCTGGAAATGTTGCCTGAAGGCACCGTTGCCACTTGGTGCATTTGAGCAGCGTCAACTTGGGGCTATTTGAGCAACGGTGGTGCGATTGATGCACCACAGACAGAAGAACAGGCAGCAGGTACTCACAAACCCTTTTGTAGATGTGCACCATTGTCTCTCTGCGCTATTTCATGTGCTGCACCAAGAATTTGTAACTGATAGCAAATGCAGTGAAGAATCGTGCAAGACAGGCCTCTTGATGTTCCTTGTGCGGGGAGCAGCTTCTGCCTGCATCAGTTTCGTTTGGGACCGGGTTGATTGGGTATGAAAGGGAAGTGACAGTTTTCTTGATAGTTTTTCTGACACCATGCGAGTACTGGCTGTGAATTTGCGCTGATTGTGGATGTTCCTGCTCAGGATTGCATCCAGCAGCTTTTAGCCCTTTAAGCGCCTTTAGGCAGGGAGGGAGGACAGGCTGTCAGCTGGTGTAGCATGGGCGAGGAAGCGATCTTTGGGGCTTGTGAAGCATTCTACAAGAAATGCTACAGCGATGACAGGATAAAACACTGGTTTGAGGGCATGAGCCCTCACACAATGGCGAACAAGATGACAGCTTTTGCTTGCTATGCCTTTGGTGGTGAGGTAGGAATCAACTATCACCAGTGAATGATATGAACACAAAACATAGGTGTGCCAAACAGCTGTACTCAAATTGATGTGAACTACTCTTGGGGCACAAAACAGGGCAAAACTATTGGCAACGAGCATGCAGCAAGGGGCGTTATATGCTTGTGTTCTATTGCCAATGTCGGTGCTTGCGGGGCCAATCCTGGGCCAGTGCTTTCTAAGTATATGCAGTGCCCTATGCGGACGCTTGTCTATGTACTATAATTCTTGCTTAAGTATGGCTTGTTGCGTGCAACGCAGATCTTTAAGGGGCTCTTGACAGGTGACATGCAGTAGCCTGCAGGCATATTTGTCTTCAGGCAGCTTATTGTTTCTGCTTTTCGCTGTCCTGGTGTGTGTGCACCATCTGGAGACCCTTTATGGTGCAGGCAGCAAATCGATGGCCAGACATGCCTTTTACAATATAGAGCCAAAACCATTGGGAGATGCTAAAGCTGGGGGTTCGATCTGCGTGTCAGGATGCCTATGCCGGCAGGGATCTCGCGGAGGCTCACGCACGGCTGGTCAAGCGGGGAATGGGAGATGTGGACTTTGATGTTGTTGTGGAACTGTTTGTCCAGGCTTTGCAGGTCAGGCCTTGGGAGCTAACCTCCACATTGCTTGCTGTTGCTTGCTTCTTGACGACATGGGGCCTAGCAAGTGTGCTTTGAGCCCATCTTTCTTGCTGTAAACCAGGCATTACCCTGTGCATGAGTCTGTCACAAATGAAAAGTGGTGGCATGCTGAACCAGCCTTCGGTTTGGTTCAGGAGGCAGAAGTGAAGTGACAGTGAGATGGCTGCGAAAAGGCTGTTGAATTTCAGTTGTCTGTGTGAATATTGTGTTGCATCAATCAATAGCGATTGCCCCAGACAAGGTTGTTGAAGTCATTCTGGATGTTTGTGTCCATTTGTAGCATCGCATGCAACTCCACCAACTCAGTGCATATCACAAGGTACACATTGTATTGTCAACAATGCATCAACCTTATCTTTCAAGGCGCAACTTACAATTCTTGTCGATCACTAGCACAGTCATTGATTGGGGTCGCATGTTCGCAACGTTCGTTTGCCTTTGCTCCCTGTGCTCACTGAATCCCTCGAACAGTCGTTTGGATGACATACTCCCAGCTTTGCAATGCCTGCCCTTGCTGATATGATTTGCCAGCAAATGTGAGTGGTGAGTTGCCTTATACAAATTTTGTTTCAGACCCGGACGAGCTGCTGTGCTTTCACCTGAGCTTACTTGGACATGCACACATGCAAATGGAGCATCATTGCTTGCCTTGTGTTTGGATAGAACTGGAGACCGGGATTTGGAGTTGACAGTTGTGTGTCCGTTTTTGTGGTGGTCAAGGAAGGGGGTGTGTCTGCTGAAATGATTGGTGAGATCGGAGGCATCGTAGGGCAGCTGAGGGACCCCGTGCTCGGGCGCGTTCCCCGGAGGAAAATGGACAGTCCACGGAGCAGCGAGAGTGGGCACGACGCAGTTGACACACTGGACAGTTCCTATGCAACAACATGCAACGAGGACAAGGGCACAGACCTCTCCAGCGTGAGCAAAGAGAGGGCTGGTGAGACGATTCTTAGCCCAAGCAGCGAATCTCAGGGCACGAGTGGTGCTGCAAGTTGTCCCATGGGGTCAATGCAGAGTGGCACTGCAAAGGTGCGGAGACCCCATGACCTGGCTGTCAGTCTGGACGATTATGAACCTCGGGCCGATGATTGGATTCTCAGTCCGACCAGGAACATTCATGCCACGGATAATATTATGGCTAGCCCTGTGGGTGGTGCACAGGGACCTGATAGGGGGGTTGCCACCGAGGCTCTGTCCGATGAGGCCATGCCCAGCCCTGCGAGAGAGATGCCCAAGCAAGAAAAGGCGGCGCCCATCTCCAGTAGGGATGCGCACAGGCCAGACAAAGGGGCACCCTACCCTGGTGCTGAAGGCCACAAAGGGGCTGAGGGTACACAATATCCCAGCGGGCCAATGCAAAGTTCCAATGGTGGCATGCACAGACCTGATGATATGAAGATCAATCCGACCAGAAATGTGCCAGGGGCGGATGAATGGTTGATTCAAAACGACAGTGAGGATTCAGGGTGCCTAGGTGGTCCCCACAGCCCCAGGCTGGGGGTTCAAACAGCTGACAAGAGCATGCACAGGTCCGATGTCAAATTGCATGCTCTGGGTAGGGAGGGGCACAGGATGTACGACAGGACGCCCAGTCCAGGTTCGGGCGCCGGCTCTTCTGTTGGCGGCGGCGACACCCCCGGAGGGACCAGGCGAACCTCCAATGCGGGTGTGCAGGGGGCAGACAAGTTGATGGCGAATCCAGGAAGGGATGAGCAGAATTTCTGGCAAAGAAAACGCAGCGCAAATGCTGCCACCCGAAATGCGCCTGGGAGTTCAAAGCCCCCCACTGCTGAGCACCAGTCTTCTAGCGGAAGTCAGCACAAATCTGGTGAGACGTTGCGGAATGCAAGCAGGGATGCACAGAGGACATATGCAGGCGCGACAAGCCCCAACACCAGCGTGGACACTGCACCGGGAGGTGCGTACAGCCCCAGGGCGGCGATGCAAACCCCAAACAGAAGAACACCAAGGACAGTGGAAATGATGGCCGCTGTGGATAGGGATGCGCGCGGGCAAGGCTACCAGGCGCCCAGTCCCAGTGCCGGAATGGCCACTGCGACTGGTGGTGATCATGGGGCCAGAGGGCCACAACACACCTCCAACAGAGACAGGTACCGACCCGATTCAGCGCCCAATCCAGTGAGAGACAGGCACAGGCCCAAAGATAGGGCGCCTAGCTCAGGTACAGGTGTGCATGCTATGATGGGCTTTGCACCGAGCCCCGGAATGAGGCACCAGGCATCCAACCAGGGCATGCACAGGTACGATGGCACAGTGTATGAAAGGGGCCCCAGTCAGGGTGGTGAAATTCGCAGCGCGTTTGCAGAAGCACACAACCCCACGAGAGGGAGGCAAAGTGCCAACATGGGCAGGCAAAACACTGTTGAAAGGCTGCAGAGTCCTGCCAGGAGGAGGGACAGGGACAGGCACAGGCGGACAGAAAGGATGCCCAGTCCGGGCATGGGCCGCCGTGATGCTTTTCCAGGGGGCCACAGCCCCAGCGGGGGCATGCAAGGCCCCATGGGAGGCATGCAGCATCCCGATGACATGTTTCAAAATCCGAACCAAGCTATGTGGAGAGCAGCTGAACCAAGGGCGCACAACCCGTATGCAGCACAGTACAGCCCTCATGCTGGCATGCAGAGGGCAGAAGAGAGGGGGCCAGGCCCAAATGATTCAGCATACAATCCTTATGGCGGAGTGCAGAGACTGGACGATGGAATGCATGGCCCCAATGGAGGCGGATACAGTCCCAATGGCGGCATGCGGATGTCCGACGAAAGGATGTTCCACCCCAATGGAGGTGTGTACAATCCCAATGGCGGCATGCAGATGCCAAACGAGAGGATGTACAGCCCTGGAGGATACAGTCCAAATGGAGGCGGATACAGTCCAAATGGTGGTATGCAGATGCAAAATGCTGGGGTGCAGTACCCACCGGCAGGTGCATACATGCCCTATGGTGTTTTGCAGGGTCAGAACGAAATGATGTACAGTCCGAACGGGGGTGCCTACAATTCTTATGGTGGCATGCAGCGCCCCAATGAAAGGATGCATGCGCCCAATGCAGGTATGCAGTTGCCGTATGGGGGCATGCAGTACACGCGAGGTGGCATGTACAGGTCCACAGGGCCCTCACAGTGAGGTGGATGTCGGACAGTATTGTGGGCTGTGTCCTGCTGAGCTCGATGTGCAGTGGGGGCATTTCCCCTCTGTGGTTCTTCAGCTTCGTATGGATTGGGATTCGACAGTAGGTGGTCCTATAGTTCTTGGATCTCTCCCTTGGGGCATGCTGCCCAACATGCTCATGGGTTTGTAGGCCAAAGGTGACAGTGGATTGACAGCAGGAGGTAGCATTTGGGGACATGATTTTCTGTGTTTCTTTTACTTTCAAGGGGTGTCAAGGGATTGGGGTGCAGCAGGGAGGTTTACGTTGCCGAAAAAAATCCAGGAAATGCTGAAAGGGAGGTTTGTGGCAATAATGTCTCCAGGGGGATTCGGCACATTCCAAGCAAGGGAGGATCTGCTGGTCGGTTGAACACAGGAGCACCTTTTGAGGCCAGTGGAAGCTAGTTATCACTTAGTACTGCAACGACTTGCTTCTAAGGCGGTGGGTTCAGCTGGAAGGGCGTGCGGGGGCTAGCAGTGCCTGTGGGTGCGAGTGTTTGTGGCTGATTTGTGGCTGCCTTGCTCATGTTGCTCATGCCTTGCTCGTGGGCAGTTTTGCGCTTCATTTGCGCCCCTCGTCGTGGGCAAACAGGGGAGGCATTGAGGCCAGAGGCTGGGTCTGCACAGCAGAGCTTTTTTTCTTTTCAGTTCTTTGGGTTTCTTTCCTTTTTGGCATAGGCGTTCTCCTTCGCAGTGTGGGTAGGTTTTGCCCTGTTGGTACCTGTGCCTCACGAACAGAACAAAATGGTGGCGTGGAGTGTGGCTGGTTGGGTGCTGGAAGGTGCGAGTAGGCTTTTGAGAGGCGCGTTGTTGCGGGACTGCACAGTGGGAGGCAACGCTTGACGACGTTGTAAACTCTTCACGTGAGTGGATACGTTGCTCGACGGGCGGCTGGCTCGAATAACGAAGTGGTCGCAGGCCGCTGGATTGGGCTACAGCTCGAGCAGCGCGACTGAACGAAGCTTTGGGAACTGTGCAGCGCTGTGGATGGCACTGTGCGCGCATTCCTTGTCTCGTGCCTCCAGGGCATTGCCCCATTTGTAAGCGTGTTGTTTCTCTTCGGCCGTCAATGTCAGCACCAGAAACCACATTGGATTGCGCAGTACGGACGGTGCGGTTTGCTCAGTGCAACCCTGGGCAGAGACGCATTTGGGCAAGGCGCTGGACCAAAGCCACACGCGGACCACTGCAGCGCCGTGGTGCTGGAGCTGGACACCCCTTCCCGCGCCTGGCGATGCTCTCTCAACTCCACCGTGCGGGCAGTGGTGGCTCCTACGAATCTGGCTCTTGAATCACGATATGTGCACCCGTGCAGCAACCAACCAATTCGGTCCAATTGATTGGACCTGCAAGCCCATTGCAAGCGGTTCTCTGGTGACCAGCGGTCATCAGGGAAGTGGGCGCGCATGATTCATGTGGTCCGTTGTGGGCGCTTGGTTATCTGCTGGTGGCCGGGCCTGGTCGCATCTCTCTCAGCAGCAACCTCGGGACGCCTGCGATGGATGCTTGCACTAGATTGCCGTTGTCAAAGGTGGCGAAGTCTCTGCGCCTGCAAGGCGAAGCCTTGGCGGAGATTGGTGTTGTCAAGTTCTCAGGAATTTCCCTCACAGGCCTGGAATTTGGCACGAGGCGATGAAGATCCCGAACCCAGAATTGAATGTAGGCTTGGGGTGCGAATTTTTATTCTTGTCTCAAAGCCCATTCACATGCATCAATGGCACTAAAAGGAGGCAGTCATGTCGGCAGTCTTGGACACGTTGCAACCAACGAACTGTTTCACTAACCATTTTTTTGTTGACAGTTTCAACCATCAGTCATCCACTTACACCCAACCCACGCCCCCCGGGCGCAGGGCGCCCACACCTGCGCGGACACCAAATCGCCAAACGGACAAAACCCAGCCCCGAACGGGACGCGGCCACTATGAATGTCGCAAAAAGGCAGGACACAACTTCGATGGCCGAGGTAATCTGTGAGGAATCATCCAACGCGAGACAGCGCGCCAAGCCCCGCTGATTGGCATTTCAAAACCAAAGCAAAACTGCTGCTTCACAGCGCTGCAAACGAACTGCGAATGGCACAGACCTGGAGCGGCTCCATGGAAAGAGAACATGAAACTTTACACGACACTCTTGTCATTTCTTGCTGGCTATAGGCCATCGTATACAAAGCGATATCGACGTACTGCGTAGTACGTCGATGGCTATGCAATGTCGGCAACTCCCTGCTCCTGGCAGGTAGGCGTGGGGCCGGCGCGTGGGGAGCACCCACCCCCAATGCCAGTGTTATAAGTGGGGAATATTGCTGCAAAGCAGTGACATTCGACATCCCAACCGATTCTGCAACTACAGGTGCCGCTGCTGCCACACACGCAGGGCCAGTTGGGTTATAGTGTTACTTTCATCTCGTCACGCATCGATTGTCGGGCGCTTTGTACTGACTATTTTTGGTGGCGATTTTTTTGGCTACCTGATTTCCCCTTGCATTCGCAATCTCTAAGGGAAGACACGTTTTGATTTTGTACACTTGGCGCCCAACGGACTCTTTATACCCCCCTCTCCCCCCCGCCCTTACCGCCAATCCTTATTTTGCCATCCTGACAGCAGTGAAATCGGTACGTGGTGATGACCGGCAGCACTGGGAAAGCATTGGTGCCGTCCGGCAGGGTTGTGGCAGTACATGCCCACCCAGCGTACCCAACGCGAAAACCAACCTCGCTGCATTGTGCACGCCCAGTGCCGCGGCCAGCCCTCCCGCCCCACCTGGGCGCTACTCCCTGCCACCGCTGTGCCTGGCCTCTGGGCAGCACCCCCGCCCACGCTCAATCAAGCTGCGCAAGTTGCATTGCTCTATTGTTGCAAGTGGCGTTACGCAACCGCCACCTAAGCCCGGTTTGGCAAGGGAGCACCAGCCACTGCCGCTACCAACTGGGCATGATCATCGATGCACTGCTGCGCATGAAGTTCCCACAACAGCCATGTAGACCCACCGCCGCGTCCCCTTAGTCTGCACTCTCCATCGTCCCATCTGTCCATTGTCAGTTCATTATCCGCAGTGGCAATTGCAAAGGTGCTGACGAAGGCAGGAAGGGGGCGGCCCCTAGCTGGGGACCGTAGGCTCAAGTGCACGGCAACGGTTTGCAGCGGAGCAGAGGTATAACAGGAACTCTCTCCCTTACATCCAGTCCGTTCATCAGCGTCCTTGATTCAGCTCCTATTGTCTTATCACGTCTTAATGCGTCCAGCTATTAATAATACTCGATCACCTCGTATTACAACAGTGCCAATCAATGCCCGTTGCCGATCGCCTTCAAGCACTTGTCACCGATACAACGCGCATTGCAACATTACAACATTACACCGCACAACATACAACATGCATTGCAACATTGCATCACACAACGTACAACACACGACATACACCGTTACATTGCAACATTACAACACAGAAACTACAAACATTGCTTGGATGCTGATGTGCCCGTCATCGCCTACCCGGGTGCAAGGGCCTTGTTTCGTCACGTGTCATTGACGAATGCAACTCGCGCACCATACGGTTTGCCCGCACACCCTCACGCACTGGCGGTCCCCCAACTCTCCATACGGTGTGCCCACACCCCCTCAAGCACAGTCATTGTAGATGCTTTTAGCCGCTTGATGTTACGCAAATGACCCTGTGGCGCAGCAGGCCCCAGCGGCATATTCCACAGGCGGCTTTGTGAAGCATGACGTGAACCGCACCGTGTCCCACTGCGCCCCCAAGCCACAGGAGGGCCGCTGCGGTGCCATCGATATTCAGCCCCCCTCCCTCCCGGACGGTCAATGGACTGCGCCGCCACCATGAGGCTGTCCACCACCTGCTTGCTGCTGGTGCGTCCGCGCGACCGTGGCGCAACACGCATCCAAACCCACATGTTGATCTCCCTTCATGCCTGCCAACACGCTGATTTCGCGGCTGGTGTGTACGCTCCCCAGCTGCCCGCACGCGCTCGTGGGGCAATGCTTGCCAAGATTGCTGGCCGCCCTCATGTGGGCGTGAACTGCCATCGAGCCGCCTGGTGATGGCAGCCCTGACGGCCGCGTTGCGCCACGTGGCAAGTTTGCGTCCCGCAACGTTTCGCGCCGGCTTGCCCTTGTGACGGGAGCCGGCCGCGCGTGACCGAGACTGGTGCCGAAGCGTGGGAGCCTTCGGCAGGAGGGCGCCGCGCCAGGGACCGGGATGTGCTCTGGGACTACCGGGGTATCTGTCATCATCACTATTTTTACATAACCAGGCAATGAGGTACCCGCCAGATTCCTGTTCTGCCCGAGCAGGCATCCTGGACTTCTGTCACACCGGGCAAAAGCCCTTAGTAGCGCGGCCCGTGACCGAAACACCGCTGTCAGGTCGGTATTGGTATAATTGCCAATATGCTTTGAAATGTTACATGAAGTACTTTGGTACTTCAATTCAGCGCCTTAGTATGTTACTTTAGTGAGTACTTCCTCCACCCTACATTAAAGTGTCCTCTATTTTTTGCGCATTTTTCTCCATCAAAGATACGTCCTTTTTCAGTCAAATTTCGTCCAAAGCTGTGTTTGTGAGCTTAGAGTATGCGGTCAGAAAATGAAGTCAATCCGTTAATGCTGTGGATTTGGCAGAGATGTCTAGCAGGGGTCCTCTGGCTAGTACAGCTCGATTTTCACTCAAAAGCCACCAAAATTTCCTTTTGCCCAGTAATCAAAGGGGTCGGGGCTCACTTCTTCTGCTTCTTCTTGAAAATTGGCCACCTTTTTGAGTTTGGGGGGACCCAATCTTTCCAATTCTCACCTTCCCTTGTAATTTCAAGGCCGCCCTTGTAACTAACATCAAATAGAGGACATGTAGTATGGGACAGGGGAAGTGTACCAATATGATTGAGCATTGGTAGTATATTGCTGGGCCATGAGCGCAGCCAGGATCGTGATGCCGGTTTTTCATTCTTTCTATTTGCCAGATTGTGGGTGGCCCGCATCGCATTTGAACACCGCAATGGGCGGGTCGGGACATTTTCGGGATCGATCGTGTGATGGCGGGGCAGTCCATGACGTCCCATTTTCGCCCAGCATTGAATCTGAGCGTGCATGTCGACCCAGAAGAAAAAGGGTCAGCCTTTTTAATGTTGAGGCAGCAGTGACAGCTCCAACCTCTGGGCATGTGGGCATGAAACCTCCTCCAGTTGCTGGCTTTTTGTCCGTACAATTTGGCACACGCGTCGCATGTGGGGACAACGACATTCGGATGAGACTTACATCAAATTGGATTGGTGGGAGAAGCAGCCGCTGCTTGTGTAGACAGACTGTATTTCGGGATCGCAATATCCAGCGAGGATGGCAAGCTCATAGATGTCTATGCATGTCTCTACATGCAATCAGAAGTGCGCAAGTGCATGCAATGTGTCGTATATGATACATAGTGTTACATTATGGCATGTATGCCAGATACACAGCGCGTCCATGTCCACAGCCTCGCACATCACCACATGTCTTCTTACATACGTGCTTCGTTGCGTGTGCGAAGTGCATTCCGTCCAACTGTAGCCCTGTTGACCAAGTTTTAACAATACTGCCTTTTTTTTGCACCTTTCCCTGGATGAATAACCCAAACACTGTTTTCCTCCTTTACACTGGCGAGCGCTCATGGACTCTCTACCTCACTGCAATTGCGCATGAGATTTTCTGTGTTTTGAAGGCTCTGGTGTCCGCCGCTGTTGGCCAGGACAGCCCTTTCACAGAGAATGTCAACCTCGAAAACATCCAGGTAATGCCACCAACGGGAGCCTCTAATGGGCTCATGCCTACGCAGCAAAGGCCCGTAGCCAGTCCCAGAAATACCGCCAGTTGCCCTGTTCGTTCTCAGCAAGAGATCGGATCTCATGTCGAAATCATGTCAGGTGATACGCCAGTAATAACTGCCAATGATGCTGGGAAGCTTTTGAGCGTACATACGTCGTTGAGCCGCACTCCACTTCTCCAGTTCACGCCATCCAGGCCGCCCTGTGGTCAGAGGCGACCGCACGACGTTGACGCCATCTACGAAGAAATGCCTTGCATGTTGTGAAATTTGTCAACAAAGCGTAATTACCATTTTCCCGTAGTACATGCTACGACATCGCTAACCCTCGCTATGTCTACTTGGCATCAAACACTTCCTCTGTCCCATATTAATCGTCCACTATTTGAATTATGAATTCAGTTACGAAAAGGAAGTGTATTGCAAGCACAGATGCCACGCTTGCTGCCAGTAGCCCCACAGCATCTAAGGTGCCCTGCACCGTCAGTATCCCTGGGCATCCATCGACACGGTGTGTTTCATTGACAACTTTTCTGTGTCCGTCGCGCTCCAGGAGCAGGCCGTCCCCTACGAATATAAAACCCACAGTAAGGAGGGCACTCTGGTGTGGGACACTTCCTTCGATGGCTCCAGGCCGGTTGTGGCCGTGTTCCACGACGCCGATGGGCCCGACGGCTTTGAGCTGTGGGTCGCCCAGCGACTGGCCAACGAGGGATACGCGGCGTTCGTGGCCGACCTGTGGGGCGGCGAGAGCGCCAAAAACGACGACACCAGCATGGAAACGGTGGAGGAGAAGGGCATGGGCGTCGGTGAGAGATGTCCGAGGATTGCCCCGTCGCAGCAAATATTGACCCTCTCGACGTAGATTCTCTGTCCATTGCCAATGCCGAACTTATTGACACAGTGTAGGCCAAAAAACTCCTCTATTGTGCAGTATCGGTGTCGCTTTTCTTAATATAATTGTACTGAGGGCTGTGCTGTTTTGGGCTGCCTTGTGTATTGATTTTTGAAGAATAATATTCTAGTACAGAATTGTTTTCTGGTCAATCATAGTCGCCTCGAATTTCCTCAGGCTCAACGTTGCATCTGGAGGGGCGCAAAAGCATGAGCGGATGCACGCAGCGGAGCGGCGTGATGGCCCCTTTACATGTTTTTTAATGGCGCGTCATGTCGTGTGATTTGACGCCTCCATCGCATGATTTGATGTGTCTATCGCGTCAAAGGTCGGACCGAATTATTGTCCCTCGACGCGAGAGAACATTCAGGAGCGTGGACCGGCGCAATTCAAAAGGGCGCGGCGCGGCGAGGCCGCGGGCATTGTGCACCCGGTGGGGACACCGCCTGGGCGGGATGAGCGTCTGCAACGACCTCCTGCTAAACGCTCCGAATGCCGGCGCTAAATGGCGGCGACCGCCCATGGACGATCGAATGCGCAATTCAGAGCATAGTTCTGCAAAATTGAGCAGCTCAATAGTACCTACTGCACATGGCGATTGGCAGCAGCGCCTAATGCACGTCAACTGCTAGTTGTTTCTATACATACTGATGGCTAGCCTGCGGCACTTCCTTTGAAAGAAAATGGCTGTCCATCCATGCCCAGATGTCCCCAGGCATGTCCCAGACGAAGCACAGCCACAAGCGCACAGACAGGCGTACGAACAATTTACCCGCCCAGCAGCTGAACTATTGATACACATGAGATATTTTGGCGCCACTTGTGGCGTGAAGAAATTCTTCTCGACATTTCCCCACAGATGCGTTGGCTCGTTATGTCTGTGGATCCACAAAAAATGGCTCAACTTCACGTATCTGTGTCATTTAATGCTATTAACAGTAGAGAGTTGCTGCAAAGTATGGCAGTCCAAGTTGATCAAAATTAGCGCTTGATCTAGTGAGGTGCTGCATTGTACTAAGTGGCATGCAATCATGCGGCGAATCGACACACCACGCCAGTGCTGCAATGGAGGTGCCCAAAACTTTGTTGGTGGCAAGGGGGTTTGTTCGCCGAATGGATGAAGATGCCCCCAGATTAACTCGGTAAGGTCATGCATGACATTAAATGGCGAAATGTTGACATCCCCGTGCAGCAAGAATCTAAGGATGGAAGGAAAGCCTCCCTCTGATTGTTGGCCGTTCATTGGGAACCATCGAATTCTCTGTGCGGCGTCTTGCAAAAGAAGTTTAGCTTTCCGGTCAACGTGGTGCACACTTTTGTTTACGAAATACACCTTTTTTATGAAATTGCGCCTCTGCCATTCACTGCCAGTTTTCTGGCGCTGATGCATGCTCTTTCCTGCATCAGAGGCCCTCATCGCCGTGGCCTCGATCGACGCAGTCAAGGGCCTGAACTCCACCGTCGTCGACCCAGACTCGGTGATTGTCGTCGGTTACGGGTTTGGCGGCACTGTAGCCCTGGAGCTCGCCCGCTCGGGGTCCGACGTCCCCGCGGTGGCCGCCATCCATCCGACCACCCTGGCCCCGGCGGGCCCCGGGGGCGCCTCCTTCGGCGGCCGCGTGCTGGTGGTGGTGGGAGACGGGCAGGAGGGCATCGCGACCGATGACGTAATCAGCTTCCATGATGAGCTGCGTGGCCTGGGGGCCGCCTGGGAGGTACTGCGGCATCCTTCGGCAGGGGCAAGCTGCCCTTGCTGAGTTTGATCGAAGTCCGTATGGCCAAACCTCCGTGGGAGCATTAAAACTGTCCCTGAATCATTGCCAACTAAATGGATTCATTTTCTCTTGGCCATCACCATCAGGCCTGATATATACGGGGGAACATTCTGTTCATGGCCACTACGTGTGAAAATTGTTTTTGCATTTTTGCGCGTAAATAGCCGTAAAATGCGTGAAAATGTGTCTTTGTGTACTTAAAGACTGTAAATAGAAAATCAGCGAGTCCAGGGAATGGCAGCTTTACGCGCTGAAGTCCAGGAAAATTGCATGAAACGATCTTTTGCTCGGCGGCGTCGTTGCCGTTGCTATGGCGAGGTGTGCGCTTTGGCCCCGGTTCTGGAGAGAGTGGAGGGTTTGATTGTTGATTGGTATATCATCATGTAATCTGGACATGCCGACAAGCCGTAAATATGCGCAAATAGATATGACCGTTTTTCTATTTATGCTTTTTGGGCGTAAATGCATACGCAAAAATGGAGCTGCAAACGTAAATAACAGGCTTGATCGCCAGAATATCTCCATACGTGATTATTTACGGCAGGTCACGTGTTTATGTATTTTATATGTTTATGTGTTTTATGCGGTTATGCAGTTCATATGCTATGTATTTTCGTCCAGGCGCACTGAAATTCGTACTTCGGCAATTCACATGGGGTCAAATCACTGAGAAGGGCATTTCATGTGCGCCCATGCACCCGCCGCCTGGAGGTTGCACTTTGGCTGCAGCGCGACGATGGAGTCCAAATTCTGAACGCGCGACTGTGCGACCGCAGGTGACCCGCCTCTCCAAGGTCGCCGAGGGCTTCACCTTGCCGACGTCGGACAACTTTGACGCCGTTGCGGAAATGCGCGCCTGGCAGTCGCTCTCAGGTATGCGTGACTGCGAATGCAAACGGGGCAACGACCACAGGCGCAATGGCCAAGGCAATTTATAGACATTCTGTTACGCCAAAGTGCGAATCGAAAATATGCAAAACCCTCAACCCGGGATTGCAAACCTCCCCACGGAATATGGAGTAAGCCGGCTTTAAAATGATGCTTTTAAAATGGCTTTAAATGGCTTAATATCGTTTTATGGCAATCCTTCAGATGCAATTTTCCAACCCTGCCGCGGCGCTCCTTCAACAACCACTGCTCGACTTCTTTCTGCGTCAGTGCATTTACCTTGCGCCATTTGTGCGTCCAGAATGGCTGCAGCAGGTGGTGGAACCCTCGAGGGTCGACTACTTGGCTGAGCCCTACAACGCCACTGGCGTCGACGACGCCCTCCTGACATCCACGACCATCGACTACTCGGAGGGAGACTTCCAGTTGAGGGGATTCGCCTCTTACTTGACGAGCACGGAGGAAAAGCGGCCGGTGCTGCTCATAGTCCCTGACGGCAATGGGATAGGCCCCTACGAACTGTGGAGGGCCAAACTTGCGGCGATGGAGGGCTACGTCGGTGCGGCAGCCAGGGCGGCTTGTTGCACAAATTAGGCAATGAAAGTAGATTTCAGGGTTGCGGATTTTGGGGCAAACCGGTGTCCTATGGCGACCGACGGTCGGTAGATGGCGTCATTGGAAAAATGGAACTGCTTATTTCACACAAGTTTACACACAGTGTGCAACGCAGTGTATAAAATTCTTCCCCTCCCAGCGTGCACCCAGTCTGCAAAACCTGTCCGCTCTTGAATCGCGCTGGTTTGCTGATAAAATAGCGCAGGTCATTGTCGTTATCGTAATCCGTTCTTGCAGAAGCAATGCCGAATATTTCGGGGCGAAAGCCTGCATAAAAACAGCAGGGTCACTCTCTTCAAGTCAACATTGTTCTGCGCGATGGACAAACCACTGTGGCAAACAACGGACATCATGTTCTTGTTCTGCTGCTGGGTGGCGACACAGCGCTCGGTGTGTGACACGCGATTAATGGAATTTCACCATCACCACCATCATCTGCACGATGCCAAACAGGCGACACGATTGCTTATACGCTTGCTTATACGATTGCTTGTACCTCGTAGGTTTCGTGGCCGACATCTATGGCGCCGACATCGTCCAGGGCGCCATCCCCATGGAGGAGCGCGTGCGACTCATCACGGGGCTCTTCATGCCAAGGACCAACTTCTTAGGCCGCATGAGCGCGGCCCTCGCGGCTGTGGCGAGTGAGGAGCTTTCGGCTGTGGCGGATGCCACCAGGGTGGTCGCCATTGGGTACTGCTTTGGGGGCTCCGGCGTCATAGAGCTCATGCGGGCAGAGCCAGAAGGCCTCCTCGGTGAGCGTTCACGATGGTCTGGTCTCGTGGCATCTGTCAGATGCTGGACCAGAACTGACACTGTGGCGAGCGGCGACACCAGCTTGAGGGCAATTTATTCGTCCGGTCGTATGGCAGTGTCAGCCACGTCATGCCTGATATCGCAACACTGGTATGGGCATCACGCAGGCCGCAACGTAGTGGCCTCGCGGGCAATTGGAGGGCATTCGCTTCACTCCTGCCCGTTGCAACGGATTGCAGTGAAATTTAGAATATTCATGCTTTTGCACAATTGCTGGCAGCCACCACAGCCTGCTAGGTGCGGGGATCTGATTGCCATGTGTTTTTGGCAGATGCAGCCAACAGCAACACACGGCTGTTGGCAGGGATTGCCATTGCAATCCCTTGCAATGGTGATGATTTGGCACAAGTGCAGTTGAAAAGTATTGCACAAGTGCATTAAATGTATTTCAAGTGTTATTGCGTACAGCTGTACTACAGTTTTCTGTGATTTGTGGAGTACCTCCACGCCGCCGTGATCCAAAATGCATAACCCATGGAAGAATGCTTGCGCTTTGCAGCAGAGCCTACGACATTTCTAATTACGCAATATTTGCATGTCAATGTTGAAAATGCGTCCATCAGCTCTGGCTGTTCCTCAGCCCTGTTCGATGCAAATGAATTGCTGTGTATAGGTCGTTCAAAATCGCAAGTGTTTTCCTCCGGAAACAGATCGAATTCTGCGAACACGCAGGCAACAGACATGCAAGCGCTTGCAACCGGCCCTCCCGGCTTGTAATATTTTGACAGGATGCCGACATTTTTAAATGTCGTCATTTGAATTTAAATATGTTTAGATTTACTTGCTCATATTGGACCTCCATGGCCACAGGCATCGCAAGCTTCCACGGCGGCATTCTGGACACCAACGGAACCAAGGCCGGGGAGTGCAACAATGTCGCGACGGCTGTCTACAACGGCGCCGACGACCCTACCGTCTCGAATGAAGAAAAGGAGGCGTTCAGGGTAAACGATCCCTGCGGGCATTCTCGTCCCCGAACTTGGGAAATGTGTCCTCCAGAGTGTGGGTGGCTTCGGCGATACCCCGATTCAGAGCAAGAGCAGCTTGGCCCCTGCACCCCCTTCTGAAGTCGGCTAGCTCGCTACCGATAAATCTGTCTTCAATCAGGCGCTTATTGGTTCATTCAAACATTGAATACATCGAATTACCAAAACATTATGGGAATTCTTTATGGGAATTCTGTTTATGGGAATTCGCTCAGAGTTCGTCTGAGTTCCAATTCGCTAGCTCCCCACCTCGCAAGAATGGCTTTAGATGTAGAAATCAAGATGGCAAAGATGCCCACCAACGTGCGACTGATTGGCGGCGATCCACGAGCAGCCGGAGCTTTCTCGCCGCTTGTTCCATGACCAGTTGCAGTTGTTCTTTTTTACACTTTCTTTTGCGGCTCGTATGCGCTCCCTGGCTTGCATCGATGCATCCACAAGTTGTGAATGCATCGATGCATCGATTGTGAAGGCTTAGGAAATACGGCTAGGCCCAAATGAAAATACGCAACAACACGCGTATTTTGGCAAAAGTTTAAAATACGCGTATTTTATGACGTAATTTATTTCGATTATACGAAATGACAAGTGATTAGGCCCATTAGTGAATGAGACCTGCCGCTTGCATCCCACGGACCCATGGACTGCACGACATGAGGGAGCTGGGCGTGATTGGCGATTCCGAAGGTCCCCAACACTGCAAAGCACTTCGCGGATGTCACAGCCAAGCGTGGTACATGTGTGTACTGTGGCGTCATTGCGACGGGTGGCGATGAACGCCGGTGCTGCCACCTGGCTGGCATCGCCGGATCTGGGGTGGCGGTGTGACGCGGGAACGTGCCGGACGCCGTCTAAACTCATGAGTTTATACGCTTGCAAGAGCAGCGTCGTGAAAGGAAGTGGCGCAGCAAAGTTGCAAAAGTGGACAGCAGCATCAATCTGTCTGCCAAGCGACATGGATGCTGACTGATTGAATCTGCATGTCCTTGAGGTTGTAATGTAAAATTTTTGCCGTATTTTTAGACGTATTTTTAGGCCCAAAACAAAAATACGTGACAATACGCGCATTTTGCAGTATTATTACTTTAAGCCGTATCAGTATTTCCCAACCCCTGTTCACAACGTTGCAGCGGCCACGGCCCTGTGTCTGATCCTCTGAAATGTTGTCTGCACGTGCTGATGGCCATCAATACGTGCAGACAACATATCGATATACAGCGATATATCGGTGAAGCTCGTGCACCTGCAACGAGCAACTTCCTGCGGTTTCGGGTTTTCAGTTGGACTTGTCTGCCACCATTTTCATGATCGAAAATGCTGCCCTTTTTCTGTTGCCGACATTGAGAGGTTCTCCCTTGTGCCTCCAGGTCGAGATGAACGCCGCTAAAGTGAACTGGGAGCTCACGGACTACGGAGGCGCGGTGCACCGGTTCACCAATCCCGATGCCCCTGCGGGCGACCCCAACAACGCATACGACCCCACCGCGGATTTCAGATCCTGGGAGTCCATGAAGGCGTTCCTTGCTGCCCTGTTTTCTGACGACAATCCCTACGTCGCCTGCCCTTGAATCGGCGATTCGCTGCAGGATGGTGGCCACTCGTGGTCCAAGGAATGTTCCACGCCCGCTTCAAGCGGACGGCACCGTTGGCCCAAAAAAATGCCGATGATATCCGTGGATTGCATAACATCCAGCCTTGGCCGTTTTGGCGTCAGAGATTGAATCTGGGAGAGTGCCGCTTCAGCACACAATTTTAGACATGTCTAAATGTCTAAAATGTCTAGATGTATCCGGGCTTGACAATGCACCGCAATTCAGTGTTTAATCTCCACAGGCGTGGGAAGGCCCTGTGGTTTTGCAACATACACGACACTCTGTGCCGTGATACCGATGGACAGGGGTCGTTGCCAAGGTTGCATACGGGACTCCACATCCAAAGTCTAGTTGTTCAAATTGCCTATGGTGCAAATTTCCAGCATTCGCCTATAGGCGAATGCACCGCTAGCTAGCGGTGTATTGGGGGCGGTCCACATCAGGGCAAACGTAACCAAAGCAGAAAATTGACTGTGCGCTCATTACATTTGGTGTGATAGCAAATTCTACACGCCAGGTAAACTCCCAGTAATCTGGAAAGCACCACACCAGAATGCATGCGATTTTTTTTTTTGAGGTATCGCTTGCATCGAATGGATCCTACAGAGAGTAATTTCAACTTAGGATTTGATCGCATGTAAAATTCCTTCCTTCCTCCATTAAGAAGATGAGTGGCATCTATGTATTTGGCCCTGGATTCAATGTTTTTAAACAGGTTGTGAAGCTGCCATTCCTTGCGCGCCATGTTTAGATTGCGCAGACGGGCTAGCTGAAGCACCAAAGTTGACATGTCTGTTCAAAAGGAATGCGAAATGCCCTTAACCCAAAAAGTGACCAATGCATTTTGCCCCTGCGTTGGGGCTAATGGCCTCATGAAGTGTACCTGGCAGACTTTGCTTATGACACCAAAGAAATCACACTCGGCGATTGTAACCTGGTGTCGAGCTGCTTCCACAGCCGCTTCCTTTCAGCAGCCTGCTGGTGAGGGCACAAGCCATATCACCAGCACCCAAACGGCGAGCATAATCAGGTTGGGAGTCGCACACCGTGATACTGCACCTATTGCCAAAATGTGAACTTGCGGGGGCACAAAGGCCAGGGCACTGCAACGGCAGGAAAATTTTCTTTCCGCCAAGATTGAATTTTGTCACAGGGATGTTTTTCGAGCACTTTGTTTGGTGTGCGGAACGTGCATTAAGTTGCTTTCCATATGTCGAGTACCTGATCTCTCCAAGGCGAGTACGTCAGAGCCAGTCTGAGCGCATATCTTCCTGTGTGCTTGGACAGGGGAACGGATAAGGCTGGTGTCCTGGTCACTTGTACTGGGAAGATCCACTGGTATTTGGCATCTGAGCCAGGAGCACAAATATCAGAGCAGTTACGCTCTGGCGAAATAGTGAGCAAATCCATGGAATGCTGTTGCCACAAATGACAAAACACAAACCTGCACCTGCAAGGCCATACACAACATACGGATACCCACGGAATGACCACACCTCAAATGAGTGCCCGGCTGGAAATTGAGCAGAGTAGTGGCAATGCCACTGATGTATCCAGAAGGATCTGCAGACAGCAACAGATTTGCTGGGGAGGATCTAGGCCAGTTTCTGAGCAGCTGCTGGGCTGTCATTCAGACACCAAAGTTGCACATTGATGCCTGGTAATAGCACCACAAGACATACTGTTGGATCGCCATCAGGCACATGTTCATGGCATTGATTGCTAAGTGTACTGTTGCATCAAACGCTTGTGATCCGACCCCAGAAGCCAGTGACGGTCTGGTATTCAGATGCGAGCAGTGGCCAGTCGAGCGCTGCAGAAAAGTGGGACATTGCGTCGGTCGCCTTGGGGCCAATGGGAGAAGCTTGGCGACGTGTGTAGGCGATGATGACGAGCATGTCAGCACTTCCAAGACGTCGGTTGAGTAGCAGCACGCTGGTCTGACGACCAGGCATCTTGTGCACGATCATATACAAAAAGGTTCGCTTCTATCCTGCCTGAGTTCGCTGACAGACGGGGAATGGCATCAGGGATGCCCCGCCATTTTGCATGCATGGAACTGGCGATTTAGACCCCAAATCCGGGCACAAACAGCCCATGGGCTCTGGACATTTAGGCGCACGCACGGGTATGGACAGAAGCGCTGACAAAAAAACGCAGCGATTCACGCAGATTAACTCAGATACCCATGCTACTCGAGCGGCGAGACTGGCGCGGGAGTGCTGCGCCAAAATCCAAACGTTTAGGAATGACAGGCGCTGGTTTTGAAGCCAGACAGATCGGTCTCTCCACGCCGCGACCTGTGTTCAGCAAAAGATGACGCCCTCAGAGAAGGCCAAAAAGGTGCTTGCAACTTCGCAAACTGTTGCTCGTTCCGCTGCATCCCCTCCAGAATCGGGCAACCCGACCTTGTGGCGCCGCACATGTCGATGCAGCCACCCCAAATACCCGGCTCTATGCATGTCGCCACTTCAATCCATTTTGATCCTTAAAAGTCATACCAGCTCTGGGATCTCACATCAGATTCCCTCCCAGCCTATCATATCCACGAATAGTGTCCCATTTCCGTCAGCTATGACCGGCCGCTCACATATTCCTCATGCAAGAATTGTATCAACACCACACAACACGCGGCCCAGGATACAGAAAGAAATGACACTTCAGCCCTCTGCCCTCTGGCATATTAGAATCGATTAAAATACTGCCACACTTCAAACAGCTGCCATCGTGGCAATGCAACTGACATGATATCGCTCAGCCAGCGCATCCATGACCATTCCATTCATGTCAGCACATGGCAAAAATATGCCACCTCTGATGTTCATTCTGCAAACAGGTCGTGTCGCCATTCTGTCTGTCAACTGCCAATAGAAGATAACGAAGAAAACATCAAACCTTAAGGTCGGAAGAAATGACATCGCACGTGCATGCAGCCCACTCATGCCCACTGTTACATCATCTTGACTTGGAGCCCATGTCGATTGCAACTGTCGTTGAGGAGCCACACATGTGGAATGTGGACGTCTTGACTCATTCATTGATCGATGAGTTTGGGCATCATGTCCTCAGTGGCAATTGTATTCTGAATTTAATGCACTGAACTGTTGCATATTTCGCTGCTCTGGGGCGTGGCCTAAATGACCAATAACGACGTTTAATGTCCCTTTCTGTCGATGACCTGATCACCAACGTTGCACCCCCGTCTGCCATGGCCTCCCTTGGTCCCACAAAACTGCACATCCAGCCTCATGTAATCAAGCGCATTGCTGAATTTCCCAACAGATCGCCTAACGCGTCTTTCGCCCTCTTAGGAACGTGCACCTGTACCGTTGTGTTGTCTTCCTTGCACGCTGCTCAAACCAGCAGTTCAGCATGTCGACTTGAAAACTGGCTTACTTTGGCAGTGGAGAACCCATCGAGCATTAGCGTACTGCATGTCACAACGATGTGTCCGGCATGCGCATAGTTATATAACTATCATATATAACATATCTAGCATATATAACATGGTCCTTTGACATTACATTTAGTGGGGGAGATCCTTAGCTTACATTCTCGTGTAATACATTGGAATTCAAAAAAAAAAAAAAAAACATACATAACATATATAACACATATATAACATATATGACATATGTATAACATATATGTTGACCTTTTCGTCGATTGGGGGCACGGATGTTGTCTCCTTGTTCTTGCATCATTCTCAACAGCGTTTTCGCCAACATTCTAGCCTTCGATGATGATTTTGCACGGCCCAACTGCTGGACTCTGGATCACAAGGGCCGCCAGCTCATATGATGGTCATAATCATCTATTTTTAAAATTTTAAAAATACGTACTTTAAAGCAAGTGATAATTGGCAGCCCTAACAGATGGTAACGCTTTTCCCGTGCATAGAAGCGCGCCCACTCCGCAAATCGCCACCACCCCCATGGCTCACCTTCTGCGCTGCGCTCACTGGCCTCTAATTCGGATGCACACTAGGCCTGGAGTGAGCCACGTCAGAGCGAGGGCCCATTCCTCGGTTTAGCGCGCGACCCTTGCAGGGCTTGATGCCGTTCCACAAAGAATGAACGCTCTTGCGAGATCTTGCTGCTGCAGGGAGAGAGCGCTCTCTCGAGGGCAAGGGCCAGGTAAACGTTTACCTGGTAACAAGAGCGCAGGGCGAACAGGCGAATTGAGGAGGCACTCATGAGCCGGTGCGGAGCCGTTCTCTCCCGTTGGTTCCCGCCCAAGCCGTCTCCAGCCCCATCATCACAGACGACCACATATGACATCAGCGTCATAACGGACGACCAGTCCTCACAGAAGACTACAGACGACAACGGGGACATGTCCTCACAGACGACCATAGACGACACACACAAGGGACAGGTCCTCACTCTGTGAGGCTCACAGACGACCACAGACGACACGACAAACCGACACGACGACACGACCACAGGTGACCACAGACGGCAGACACCAGAGAAAGTCCTCACAGACGACCACAGACGACAGTGGGGGCGATGACAGTACACTGCTATCGTGGAAAGGCGTCGTGTTGCTTAGGTGCATTGCTTCAGCACACACATTCCGCACAGATCCCCACGTCCGCGCAACTCAAAACCCCCAAACCCCCCAAAACCCTTCGGCATGTTTACGGCAGATGTGGTAACCCAGACAGGCTGCCACCAGGCATATTCCCACGGCGGATGTACAAGTGGGTGGATGCTCCGGCCCCCCGGCGCCTCACGTGGTGCCACAGCCTAATCGCCAGCGCGGGTGTTTGGCGCACGCAAGGCGCCCCACCCACCGCCAGCGGCCACTCGCGGCTTCAACCACTCCTTGAACTGGGCGCGGCGAAGCCATGGCCATGGGGATGCTCAACATCTGCCTCTTCCTGGTGGGGATTTTCTGGGGCAGCGTGTTGCCTCGCGCATTGGTTCCATCAAGGATTGCCGAGGACGGATCCGAGCGCGCGAAAGGCGCCTGGCCGCTGAACAGCATGCAAGCTGCTGGGCGCGGGGTGGCGAGAGTGTGCCTTGCGCCTGGGCTGGGTTTGAATGGCGGACGTCCGGCTGATTGTAGATTGCCTCCACGTGACTGCGTCGCCGCACCGCATAGTGCGCTCGAATCCTCGCATCGCCTATGAGAATCCGGCGGGCGTACGCGCCGAATGGGAGGAGGCGCGAACCTAGGCCCGCCGGTGATCATCGACGTGTTTTCCGGGTTGTTGGATGTGTGGGGAGGCCGGCCGAAGACCGAACTGCGATGGAGTGCATAAGCCTGATGCATAACGATGCCATGTTGCATCGCGTGCGCCGCACGCCCTGGGCAGTTTCCTGCCGGCGTGGCCGCGGCACGCTTGCGCCCCTGCTGGTGTTGACCCTCGTGGCTTGGTGGGAGGTTGCGCCTGGACAAGTGCGCGCCCCCCCACCCCTCGCCAATGGCACCATGCCAACACGAAGAGCAAGCAGTCGATGTTGTCAGGTGGCGCAATATGGGGTCTAATCAATGAGGACGTTGGGTCCAATCAATCAGTCGATTTGCACGCATCAATCAGTCAGTACATGAGTAGAAAAGGGGGTTAGGAAGCCGCCCAGCTGCCCTGCAGATACTCATTGGGCGATTACTGTTGGGATCGCCAGATGATGGGTGACGCCTGCTCCAAACTGAATATGCCATGGCTCCGCGAAATGGGTAAACTTGCCAGAAATGAGCCATGTTGCCCGCCTGCCACCGTCGACCTGAGTGGCGCTGGGTCGCTCTTGCAATCCTGCCTACACAGGATTACATGCAACGCATGGTATACTTATTGATGAGTCTCGGAGACATCGTCTCACAATGCCCAATCATCACTCCTGGATTCCGGGCATGTATGTAACGACGATTCTTTGAAAACCACGCTCACCCAACTTCAACATTTGATAGGTGTGCAATGATCTGCTGTTCCCCTAGGGATCCTTCGTAAGGCCTTACGAAGGATCTTCTCCTGCATGTATGCAGAGACGACTCTTTGAAAACCACACTCACCCAACGTCAACATTGGATAGGTGTGCGATGGTCTGCTGTTCCCTTGGGGATCCTTCGTAAGTCCTTGCGAAGGATCTTCTCCTGCTCAAAGACTCGCTGGTACACCGTCCTCTGCGCCGTCCAGTCTCGACAATCGTCGACTTCTTCATCAGTCCGGTTCACATCTTTTATTTGCAACCAGCACTCAACTCCCATTTGGGAGCCTCTCCCTGTCGCAGTGTTTCTGCGGCAGAATGTTGACTTGACACTAAGTCGCTGAATGAGTGCAACGGACTCCCCGATGCAGTAATTCAGGTTTGGGCAGAGCTGGCGCAAGTGCCGGACGCTTTTGAAGCAGGAATCAGTAGTGTGCTGGCACAGGTACCCAACTACTGAGCAAGTCTGCTCCACAAGAAAATTCTTCTTCATTTGTTCAGCCCTCTGGCACGCCGAAATGGCAAGACGCATCTTGACATCTTGATGCGACACTACTGGCCAATGCCATACCAGCTGCTTTGTTGTGCTGTGTGGGCTGTGCACAACGATTCAGACTTCGCAGGCATGATTCCACTGTCTTGGGGGGGGCGCTTATCATTGCCTCTGTGTTGAGTAGGCGCAGTCAGGAACTATCTGCAGCAACAAGCGTTTGCTGCCAAAAAGCTTTGTATCTAGACAGTTATTGCGACACTGCTCTTCTGTGTCAGTCCTCAGAATGCGGGGCAACGCGAAAGCTGGTGTTTGGAAGTAGTTCTTGGGTGAATGAAAAAGCAACAGTGAGCTTAGCCCACGCCACCCGATGGATGAGTACACCAGGGCCTCCGCACAATGCTGCCCTGGCAGGTGGCTAGCTGCATGGACTGTGCTTGCAGTGCTGTTCAAATGCAGCACAGATGTTGCACAAGGACAACACACGAAGTACAGCACAACGCACGATTGAACTGGTGATGTTGTGTTTCGCGCAGGCTCTCTTCTCTGCAGCCGTCGGCCAGGACAGCCCCTTCACACAAAACGTCAACCTTGACACTGTCGAGGTGAGCTCCGTCTCTACCATGTGGCTTGCACCACAACATTGAAAATTTCCGCGTTGTAGAAATTGGCATGACCGCTTGGCTCCGGATATTTTCTCGAATTGTCGTGAATTGTGACCATTAGTCCGGGATTGGGGCTTTTTTTTCCATGTCACGCTGAATGGTTCGATACACTAGGAAGAAAAGGGCCGAATAGCACGTGTTCAAGTGTGTACAAAGTTTACGGGTTTGTGTTATTTTCGTGTTTTCATCGTACAGAACATTGATGAAATGCATACACATGTGTTGGCAGAACGTGCTGTTTGGTCGTTTTTTTGCTAGTGATATTTCATGGCATGCGTGGCCACTGTGCCGATGGTTGCCCTCCTCATAGTCGCATCCATCGACCATGTCAGTCCAAACCTTGGGACCTCGAGAACCGCCATCCCAGACAGAATCTTGACAAGAGTATTGAACCTGTAGCCCGCGATGGCCATCTCACCGATGGCCCAAGATTTGCAGTGCACCGACTATCTGTGTCCTGCTGCAGGAGCAAGCCGTCACATACGAGTTTGCCGCCGGCAGTTTTGAAGGTACTCTGGTGTGGGACACCTCCTTCGAGGGCGCCAGGCCGATTGTGGTCGTGTTCCATGACGCCGACGGCCCTGACGCCTTTGAGCTCTGGGTCGCACAGCGACTGGCCAACGCGGGATACGCGGCTTTCGTCGCCGACCTGTGGGGTGCGGACGTCGCCAGTGGCAGCGAACTCAGCAGAGAGGAGCAGGACGCCGCTATCGGTGAGGGCCAACAAGCAATTGTGACTTGACTCGGAGTGACTTGACCGTCCGTTGTGTGCATTTTGTATCACGCTGGTTATTTATGGCGTAAACACTTTCTATTTACGGCTATTTACGGGTATAAATGGTTTTTACGTTTTTACTTGGAAATTGCCGTAATAATGGGTAAAATGGATACTTAAGAACAATACATACAAAATCAAAAAATCCAGGGAGTGGCGGGTAGACACGCTGAAGTATGCATGAAACGATCTTTTGCTTGGCGACGTCGTTGCCTTGCTGAGGGCGAGGTGCGCGCCTTACTGCAGGTGCTGGAAAGAGTGGAGGATTGATCTTTGATTGGGGGACATCAACATGTAAAATGGTGTATCTACTAGCCGGAAATGCGCAAGCACGCCGGTTTCTATATTTACGCGTATTTAGCGCAAAAATGTTCACGTAAAAATGGTACCATAACGTAATTAACAAACCTGTTTGGCATCCACTACAGCTGTCACAAAGCGACGAGAGCAGCCCAAAGTGCTGGCGTGACGAAGTCGCAAAGTGTCCTCGCCTGTCCTGTCCGCTGCTGTTAACACCACGTTCGTCATCATCGTCGCTCGTCGCCCCTCGCCCGTCCCGCGTCGCACGTCGCCCGTCTCCCATCACCCGTCACTCGTCGCTCGCCAATGCGGTTCGTCGTTCAGCGTTGGTCGTCTGTCAACGTTCGTCGTTTGTGTGGTGCTTGTCTTTCGTCGTGGTCGTCGTTTGCTCCCCCTGCGTTCGTTGATGCTCGTCGGCGTCGTTGTCATCGCCGTCATTCACCTTCGTCGTTTGTGGTCACAGTCGCTTGACGCTGGTGATCAGGGCCATAAAAAATCGTCGTCGTCCATGGTTATCATCGTCGATATCGTTCTCGTCTTGACCGCCGTCGCCATCATCATTTATCCAACAGGTCGTCGGCTGTGGGCCCGACCCTGTAGCCTGCATCATCTGCACTCCTGTGTGTGCAGGAGTTCATTCTCTGGGTACCCAAACGGTTCCAAAATGCAACAACTCCAAATGCCGCCAACGGAATCCAACGCACACTTTTTGTCACGTGTGATAAGATACTCCGTACGGAAACTGTGCATCAGCTATAGATACATTCTGTGCCATTCATTCCATTTCCGTGTTGTCAGAATTCTTTCACCTCTTCTCGTTCTGCAGCATTGGCATCACAGTGGTCTCTTTCAAGGGGCCGCAAAGCAGCTTGCAATTAAACGTCCCAGATGTTGAGGAAATTTCCTGATTTGCGCATACTTGGCATCTATCTGCAGCTCTTCTCCTTAGATCCGTCCTTGCCTATCTGTATTGCATGCACCTGGAAATGTTTGCCATGCCTAACGTGCAATTCAATGCGCCCTGGCCCAACCCAAGGGCAGCTATGACTGCCAAACGATATGCGCTTGAAGGATCGTGCCTGTGGCTTATTCCTGTGCTGGTTGCAAGACCCTTGCACAGTTTCTGTGAAATTCCAGCATCCAAACTCTGTGCCCACCCATGGCGCTGTGGGATCTAATGGCCCCTGTGTGCACATCAGAGAGCCTCGTTGATGACCCTACGGAGTGGCTGGGCCGAGTTCAGGCCGCACTTGACGCCGCAACGGGACAGGACGCCAGCGTCGTCGACCCGGAGTCTGTGGCTTCCATTGGCTATGGATTTGGCGGCGCCACGGTGCTGGAGCTGGCTCGTTCTGGTGCCGATGTTCTGGCAGTCGCCGCCGTCCATCCAACCACGCTGACTGCTGTGGGCCCTGCGGGAGCGTCTTTTGAAGGCCGCGTGCTGGTGGTGGTGGGAGACGGACAGGAGGATGTCGCGAGCGCGGACATTTTCGAGTTCGAGGACGAGCTGCGTGCGCTGGGAGCGGTGTGGGAGGTACGGGGTGTGTAAGTCCTGGATGTATGCTTGTTGCCTAGCTCCAGTGCGGGTTTGAAGGTGTGCGTCCCATTTCCCATGGTTCTAACTTCTCAAGTTCGTGTGAATCAAATTGTGCAAGTGAAAAGATTGGCAAGCAAATAATGCGGTGCACTGAATGCTGAGAGTGGCAAGCTGGTCCTGTGCACTGCGGTCGCCGAAGCGGAAGGCCCCTAATACTTGCAGCTGGATGTCCCTGCGCCATGCGTCGTGAAAATTTTGATTGCGATTGCCGAAACCGGCAAAGTCCTGGCCTTGCACATGATTGGCGACGTTGGCCACGAATTTGCACACAGAACGGTCATGATTTGGACACATGCCGCTGTCAAACAGATGTGGACAGAAATGAACGTGATTGTAATGTTGGGTCTGCTTCAGAACCAAATCACAACAGCACAAGATTTCGTTTCTGTTTCGGATATCCAGACATGTACTGGACAAGTTTGCGGTCCCGCTTTTAGAATCCAAACGCTATGCACACGTTCACGCTTCTGCTTTAAAAGATCGAACGTGCTGCCACGTTCCCGTTTCGGTGGCACGGACCGTCGTCTCCTCCGTGCAAGGTCTGAAGTATGCCCATTGGTAGGGGCTTGTTCGCTGACACCAGTGCGTATTCGCAGGTCATTCGCCTGGCCAAGGCCAAGCAGGCTTTCACCTTGCCCACAGCAGACGACTTCGATGTCGTTTCCGACATCCGCACATGGCACGCAGTCACAGGTGAGACAAAACGATGCCATGGAGGATGGAAGTTCGCATCGATCGTGACCGCCATCTTCGTGTCTGCAATGCAAGACAGCATATCACTATAGTTGGGCACACTGAAGTCGCTGTGGGGACATGTTTGTAAACTAAGCGAGCATTGAATTGAGTTGCACTTCAAAGCTAAAGTGTACATTCCCTCATATGGGATGGATGCAACCTGCTGGGATGTTTGGGTCGAAGATATGGTGTCATTTTGATGACATAATTGTAATGTAAAGTACTGGGCTAGAGTTTAGCTCTTGCGTTTAATGTACAGCGGTTGTAAGCGCGCAAAAGGGGCATCAGCTTCCTCGCTTTTTTTTCCCCGTCAAAAATTTAATCCTTCCGCATTAGAACATTTTACCGAAAAATTTTGGCTCATATTTTTCTTTTCAGAGCGTTATTTGTCTTGTCTATGTTGCTGCGCAGAAATTTTACTAATTTTTCACGGCCAAGAGGCCAAGCGTCACGTTGCTATGCGGAAGGAATGTTTTACGGTAGAGGACGTCAATGCGAAGAGACACGGGCGTCTAAATGCGCTCCTTGTGTCTTCAGAGTTCCTGCAGCAGGTGTTTGATCCCGACCTTATCGAGTACCTGGACGACCCCTTCAGCGTCACCGGCGTGGACGACTCCACCCTGACTTCGATGGACTTCGAGTACATGGAGGGAGACGTGCTGCTGAGGGGCTTCGTCTCTTACCCGGCCGACGCTCAGGAGCAGCTCCCCGTGATGCTCATCATCCCCGACTGGGACGGCATTGGCGACTACGAGAAGTGGAGGACAAAGTTGGTGGCCATGGAAGGCTATGTTGGTGGGTTGCAAACCATGGTGCTGTCGCTGTGAACTGGCTGCCCTTGTGTAGTTTGGATAGCGCATATAGCTGCGCATAACTGCATAGCTGCACAACTACGAGTAGCATTCATCTTGCGAATCCCCAAGCGGGGTGCAACATGCTGTCTGTGTGATTTTTTTAATTTACTGTGGACTGCGGCTGTGCCACGGAATTTTCGGACTTTGAAGAGAAGACTACGGAAAGCCAAGGAATGAAACACATATTGGAAGGCCAAACAACCATGTGCGAAGTTTGCATCACCGCGATGTTCCCAGTTATCTGCAGATATCACGTTTGTCTGGAAACTACCCCCCTGACATTGATGTAGTCTCAGCGTGTACCCTGGAGCGACCTGCGAGGATCGTGAATGCATGGCCCCCGTCATTGGCGACGACCAGCCAAGGGGCTGCAACGTTCACCGATCCTGTTCCGGGACAGAAAGCTGCACCTGGTGCAATTATTGTTCAGTACATTTAATAAATGCAAATTGTACTTAATATAGTAATATATGTATGTCGTGTCGTGAAATGATTGTGCATGAGGCCAATGCCTGTGCGGGTGGCTGACCTGTCCTGACGGGGAAGTTGGGGCCCGGGACTTCTCTACTGTCGTCTCTCAGGTTCAGAGGCGCAGCCATTGTGCGCAATCGCACGCTGCGATCGTCGGGGAGCGTCTCTAAAGACTTCCTTTAAAATGAAAGGACAATGGTAAATTGTTCATTTTGCACAGTTCAAGTCCGCATTGAAGTCGCGTTAAGCGGCGGTAAATGGTGCAGCAGTGATGCAGCACGGCATTAAGGATGAACCGGATTGGTGCACACCTTCTTGAAGACGTGTTTCTACAACACAGTGTTTGGATTGTGGCAATACGTTAGGCTCTCCTGGGAAAAGTCATGGACGCTGCTTTGCTCGGTCGAAAAAGGGAGCTGATGGCCACCTGCTCGCCTCAGTATGTGACAGTTCTTGGTGATTGCGGGGGCGAGGAGATTAAGCAAGCAGCTATAAAGGAAATGTTGCCAAGTGTGGTGTGGCTGAACACGGGGAACGTGGTGTTAAAAATGGTGAAATGAATAAGGAGTTACGGTGATTGCTTGGTGAGAACACTTGCAGTGAGTACTATCAATTGATGTTCTTGTCCTGTGACGCTTCTGGCTACAGCTGGGATTCCTGTGCCTGGGAGCGGCTGTGTGAGAGCATCCTTGGCTTTCGTCTCAACGATGATGAAGATGTGTTTTCCGTCCCGTAGGTTTCACGGCGGACATCTATGGCGCAAACGTCACGCAGGGCCCCAGCCTGCCCATCGACGAGCGGAGGGCGTTAACTTCCAGCTTCTTTACCCCGGTGACGCTGTTCAGGTCGCGCATGGCGGCTGCCCTCGCCGCCCTGAAGAGCGACGCGCTGTCCCCTGTCGCGGACGCCTCGAAGGTGGTGGCCATCGGGTATTGCTTCGGTGGCAGGGGCGTCGGGGAGCTCATGCGGGACGAGCCCGAGGGTGTCATCGGTGAGTCAGCGGGAGGCTAGCGAGCACCAAGCGTCCTGAAGATGATGCGTTGTGCGGGCGATCAAGTTATTGTTTTAGCTATTATCAGGAACTCGCTCTTAGTCGAACTAAAAGTAAAGTTAGAATCCCTAATTGAAATCCCTAAAGTTCAGGAGTTAAATTAATCTAGATTAAAACGGGCCCATAATTAAGGATCAAGTTCTATTTGAGCATGCCTTCGCTGAGAGCAATGACGCGTTTGGATGGAAGGGTGTTGAGCGAGTCCTTTGTTCGACGCGCCACAGTGCCGATGTCTTGACGTCACGCTTTGTGGATTGCGGTGCTTTTGAAGTGGGAAATGTTTTTCATTTCGCAGCTATGTGCGTTTAGTGGCATCCACGGTTTCTCTGTCTCAAGTTTAGTAATGGTCGCTGGCGTCCTCGTCGTGTTTCCAATAGGGCTAGGGAGGAATATTCAAGGACTGTCCCTGCCAAGGTGATTCGGCTCCCCGTTTGCCCGCCGCTTCGCTGCTGAGGCGTGCGCTTCGAACGATTGACGCTCTTCTGCATTGCGTGGCTTTGTCCGGCGTCTGTGCGCGGCTCCGTCCTCAAGGCCCTTTTTGGAAAAAGCGGTACAAACAGATACTATGAAGCACTGGGCCCTGTACCACATGTTCCAATTTAGCAGGGCCTCAGTTGTGCGCTGTTTCGCAGGTGTGGGCAGCTTCCACGGCGGCGATATGACTACCATGGGCTCGGTGGCCCAAGAGTGCAACAACATCGCGACAGCCGTCTTCAATGGAGCCAACGACTGGGTGACAGATGAGCAGATCGATGAGTTCATTGTGAGTACGAGTCGGCCTGGACGCGGCCGAGGCTGCAGATCTGTCCACTTTTTGTGGGCGCGTTATTTGTCGAACTGGAGCAACACCTGATGTCCCCATGTCTGGCGCCCTGTCGCAACCCCTTCCGACGGCGTTTGTCATTGTCACTGCACACGAATGTGCGTGCATCCAGGACATCGATCAATTAGTCAGTCAAACGGCCATTAGAAATTGCAATTTCCTCATAGATGCTGCAGAAAATGCTGTGCATCATTCGCAGTTTTGTGCCGAGACAGGTATGCTTTTTGATCGGCCGACGCATCGACGCTAGCGACGCCGTTGCTGCCAAGCGGGCAGATTCAGCAGCAGTGCTCGAATTTCCGCAATCTGATCATCTACCTTGCTGCTGTGTCCCATTCTGAAACACATTTCATCCATGTGTTGTGATGGTCTGCTCAGATGCCCTGTACGGTATGGTGGTGTGGTGAGACAGTAATGTACGAAAGTGTGGATGGATGGGACGCTACGTACAGATGTGAATGTGGGGACAGCGTGGACAGAATCACTGGTTGTCTGTGGATGACCTGCCGTGAGATTACAACCTTGCGTGGGTTCACGGTGCAATGGCGGATTGGTTGAAATGCGTTTCATTGCCACTCTCCGTCAGGCCGAGATGAACGCCGCCTCAGTGAACTGGGAGTGGCACAACTACGGAGGCACCGTGCATTCATTCACCAACCCCGAGGTTCCCAGAGACGGCGAAGGCAACGCCTATAATCCGGTCGCCGATCTCAGGTCATGGGAATCTGTGAAAGCCTTCATGGAGACTCTGATCTCGGAGGGCAACCCCTATGTTGCCTGCCCCGAATCGCGCCGTTGAGGCCAAACGAGCGCTGATAGCTTCCTTCACACGGGCTCACTGGTACCTCGTTGTGAATGAATAAACGGGCGATCTGCACTGCTGTTTATGGTGCTCAGTCGATGGGAATGTTGATGTTGATGCGCGTGAACACGGGGCTACGCGCTGTGGCTTAGGTGGTTAGGGCACTTTCGCAGGACTCTCTGTTTGGCATGCTTTCGACGTAGGCCAATGTGTAGAAATCTTTGGACGTGATGGGGTCCCTCTTTGAGCTGTCCCAGTTGCTGCTGGGCTGCGTCTTTCAAGGACCCGTGGCCTCCCCCGCATCCGCAATGGGGTGGCGTCAACGTTTTGACCTGTGGGTGGTGGGCGCAGAGGATGATGTCCGAATGGTGTCCTTCGATTTACATCCGTGCCGTTCGGTGAGCCCCGCTGTTTCAAGGGCCCTGCAACTACCCAGTGAGAGCTGCAGCGTAGAGCGCCCAGGCTTTAACGCCCACAGTTCTCTTTACCACTTTGACACCGAACTCATGTTGCGTGTACCAGATCAGTGAATAGGTGAGTGCTACTTGAATGACATTCTACCAGTCAAGGACGTGATTGACACCCCAGCTGATGATGCTGTGTGCCCTGATCCTGCCGATGTGTGAATGTGGGAATAACAAGTTGTGCGGTCCATATATGGTATTTGTGGACGTTGCCAGTTGAGCCAGATCGCACGAAGACTGGATGCGAATGCTGCAAGGGCGATTTCAGCACATTTGGTGTCAAGTTGATAGCAGAGATCTGGAAAGAATTCCGTGCATTACAGAGGCGCTGGCACATGATTTGCACATTTGGTCTCTCAGGAGCGCCAGGCGCGGCTGCTCTGGCGTAGTTTGCGAGCATGAACCACCAGGGCAACCGCAAAGTCGTGCCAGTGTTGGTGGTGTTGGTGGTGCGGGATCCGCTGGTGCTTCGAAGCAGGTGTCCTTGGGGGGAACTCTTTTGAACGAAGGCGCTCGCAAGGAAGGACCTTGCGGACGGCAGCGTTCATCGCCCCGTGTAATCTTGTAAACGTTACAATTGTACAGCTTGATCTGCGGTCACATCCACCGTCGCAAACCACAACAACCCTTCCTGATATATTCCCGCTACTCTGGACAGGCGAGACACCTGCATGCCTGGTGGAAAGAGCAAGGCCTTGCCATTCCCCACGCAGTTCCGTTTAGCGGTTGTTAGTGGACGCGCCTAGTGTATTGTTAGAGAAGTCGAAACCCCTTCCATTTTCTGGCCTACGTGCAGTTGATGACAGTCAGTTCATACTGTGCTATTATTGTTCACATTGCAGAGTGCCAGCAATGCTACACTCCGCGTTCGTTTCACACACTGCTCAGAAGCAGAAACGATGGCACGGCATTGTCACGACCACCGCTCGCTACCTCGCAACCGTCTCTAATCCCAGCCTACCTATAAAAAATCCAAATCCTGAACCTTGAAGTGCTCCAGTCATCGCCCCCGATCGCACATTTGAGGCGCTATGGGTTGGAGTCCCAGCATCCAATGTTAATACTAATTGCAGTCGTATACGGACGCGCTTTGCACGTACGCCACTGCTGTAGTGCTTCTGGCCAAGAGCAGCTGGTTGGAACGTCCACCGAAACCATGCAGAGCTCCTGTTTCAGTAAGGACCCCTTCCACCTTCTCTTCCAGACTAATGTTTCCACACTGGCCCACACCGGGTGTGCTCCGATGGATGGGCTGTTTTCCTCCATGACCATCTACCTATCCTCTTGTTCGAAAGACGGCTGCACTGTCGCAGTGATGTGCCTCGAGTATCCCCTGACATGCACAACTCATGGATACCCATTCTGTCCATTGGCAGCCCTTTGCACATATATCACAACTAGCGCTCCTTCGTCCCCCGTCACTGCCGTGGCAAACCTACATAGACATTTTGCCTGGGGACAACGCCCCATGCTGTCCAAGATCATGCCGACAAGTCTTCACCAGCCTGTGGCCCCCCTTGTGCCGTTCCGCTTATGCCTCCTTATGGGCGAACAGCACATCCATCCAAACAGCCAGTACCACATTCCAGCCGCTTGGGGGGACAACGCGTCTACGACAGGGGGGGCGTCATCTGGGCCCTCAAATCTCACCTTGCCGCCACACAAATTCCAGATCATCTTCTTCTTTTCAAGGATCGCATCCAATGGGAGGTTTCTGCATGAACAACAGCGAATGGGTCAGAACCATTTGAACAGGGCCCACCCCAGTTGCGTAATCAGAAGGTTTCAATTTTGAGAGCGAAATCGATGGCTGACCATCATGTGCATCGAAGGTGGGGCTCTTGGAATGTGCCATATGAAGCCATACTCCAGCAGAATGAACATTGGCATTAACTAATGAGTGGAAGCAATGATCAGTCGGAACCCCAATCAGTGGTAAGCGAGACTGCCAAAGCCACTGCTCTGCTACGACGCCTGAATAGGCAGTGCCTCCAGTCGCGATGATAATTGACCCATTCTCCAACAATGCCAGCGTTCCTCATCTGAGGTAGCTTTCCTTGTGGGCGTTCCAGCTGGGCACACTGAACTCTACGTGATCGCAAAACGAAGGAAAAGAGCTGATAGCCGCTGCTCTCCGTCCTACGACATGCTTTCTCCTTTGTCGAACATGACTCACTTGTGAAATGACTCAACTGCTGAGCCGAGTCCATCCTCTTGTTGCATGCGCTCTGAAATGGCCTTTGCCTTTTGTTTCACCTTTGGCAAGGACATGCACGCAAACGCATTGGCCAACTTGTCCGTGGTCAGATCGGTTATGTATACAGGATGAGGCCCCACGCCGGCCCTGTGGCAGGCATCGGCCCAAAATGGCTGGTCACCAAAGAAGGGAGTGATAAATGTGGGGCAGCCGGCTAGCAGCCCAGCTGCGGTCGTGCCCGCACCACCATGATGCACCACAGCAGAGCATCTGTTCCAAGGTACACAAGGGCAGACAGCTGTGTCAGTAATCTTTGCATGCCATGCGTTCTTGCTGAGTTGAGGGGTTCTGCGCAATCTACTGCGTGACAAAAAGGTGGCTCGCATTGTCGCGTCTAGGTAAGAAGAGCGCATTGTACAGCATATTGTCTATCCTTGCTGCCAAAGCCAACATTCACAACTGGTCTTGATGCAGCTGCGATTGCACATTCAAATGCTGGGCCAGTCCAAGGTCACCATCACAATACCACCTAATTGTGAGAGAGCCCTGTGGTCATGGACCCTGACAAGCACAGCACTATAACATTTTCTGCTCAAAAGGAGGGTGGCCTGGCAACCTGCTAATGTAGACGTTGGTATGAGGCTTCAACTGCACTGGCATACAAAGCCCAGAGGATGCAGCATTGTTGGGAAAATATGCCAGAAGGACTGGGAGTAACATCTTCTACATACTTTTTGACCCATCCCCCCATTCCTCTTGGCTGATGTGTGCATTGGTTGTGTGTGCTGATTTATGGCTTGAGGTGAAAGGGACCACTGTTGTGACATTGCTGACGGCTGGGATTCTGTGCTGTTTCAGAATCTTTAACCAGCACTGACAAGTGACATGACCCATTGTGTTTCACAACAATGCGAGAGAAGAGACATTAAATCATCCATCTTGTCCATCGCTTTCAAAGGGGCAGCGGCTGCTGCACAGCACCTGGGAAATAGCCAGTCGTGCGGGCAGTCGTCCAGCAGCATAATCGCCTCTGGCAGCTCAAAGCCTTGCCCCAGGTTCGACCAGCCCTTTGACAAGAGCGCCCTCACACCCGCCTTCGCAACGGCATCAAATATGATTTTTGTGAGTTCCTTGGCATTTCCAACCATCATGCTCCCAAATCCAATGTACACAGGCGGCAGTCCAGCCTGCAGAAACTCAGCGAGTTCTGGAGAGGGTTGGTACTGGAAGAGGCGTGCCTGATTCAGAAAGAAAAACCCAACCACGTCGATGTGCTGACCCCAATCGGAAGGCTTTCGAATCAATGAGGGGCTCCAGCAGTACATGAACGGTACCCTGAAAGGAAACACAAAAAAAATCCTTCATTTCATTGACCAGCACAAAAACATATGGCATCAAGTGATGACACATCGCATCCCTGTCAGGCTCATAGCTTGCAAGCTCGTTCCCAAATGCAGCTGCAATTTGTAGGCCGAAATTTGAGAAAGCAACAGGCAACATATTGCACAACACACCACATGGTTTGCATCAGCTGCAATGCTTGGAACATTGGTTTTGCCATGTCTCTCTACACACAAGCAGAACTTGCAGCGGAATGCTTCCTTTCAAGCATCAGTTCGGCACTATTGAAACAACAGCAGCTCTGGCAGCAAAGAATCTCTCTGAATGATTGAAGTGAAGGTACAAACGACTCTCTGTATCTGCCTTCAGCATCCCCATTCCACACTGCACACTCGGAGGTGTTGGCCCTGTGGTCAGGATAGGTACTTGGACATGGGGATTATTGGGCTGTCTTGAGTACTTTGTATTCAACAACAACTCCGGCACAAAGTATTTTCCTGTTAATGGGAATGCACTCACTGCCTGGTGCACAGCAGGTGCCTTGTGTCTTGCGTATTTGGCAGAGCATTCAGCCCCAAGACCTCCTTCCTGAACTGGTCCACGATGTCCTTCATCCCCAAGAACACAATGTCTTCCATAGCCACAAACGATAGCCAGGATACCCCATCCCTGATGAACTTCCTCCAACCTGTGGCGCTCTGCTTTGGCAGCACCTGGGTCAGGTGCTCTAGTCGAGACACCATTCCATCCGTGATCCTTGCAAGGGGGTTCAGAAAATCCTAAGGATCCCACACAGGGCGCAGCTCAGTCAGACACCCATGAGCATCTTTGAGAACCAAATGCTTATCGATGGCAGCTCAATCCGAGTGTGGCACAGCATCGAGCAACGGATAAACCAGGGTGTCCCAGGGTCAGACTCGCTGCCAGCCTAGTGGGTCAAGAACCAATACATCGCTGCCCCTCATTTCAATGAGTTTTGGGTTTGAAAAGGAATAACATTTCCTTGCTTGGGAGCTGGGCCACACTTTTCGGATCTTAAGTCCAGTGACCCCCCTGGCATCACCAAGGGATCAGGAATTCTTCACAGCACAGCAGCACTCTTCTGAGAGTGACATAAATCACAGGCGCAATGCCCACACATCCTCCGCTTGTCTGTTCATCACTGCGGATCAGGAAATCATCCCTCTGGGAGGCCCAGCGCATATCAAACCCTCTGCATCCAAGTCCTCGACTGACTGAACGGTGTTCGTCCACAGGCGCTTCGTCTCAGCAGGGAGTGACATAGCTGCAGTTGCCATGTCATGAACAGCCAAAACGTTGGTAGTGGGGTGTTACCTTTGTCGGTGTCCAGGGCATCGTGAACACCATGTGCAGTGGTATTCCCAGCTTCTCAGCACAATGTATGTGGCCATAGCAAGGAGGGTTGGCAATGAGGGCTTCTGCCTAGTGTGAGAAATGATGTAATTCAGCCATTGCATTGGAGCCTTGTAACATTGCCTGTCAACACACTGGTGGGATGTACACACTATTCTTGCCAAAACATCGGTCACAACTGTTTCACCATGGACTGCAATACACCGTGCTCAGAGCATCTTTATCAGTGGGTGCTATTGTTCCGGTGGTGCTATTCGGCTAGCCGGATAGCACTGCATGTCAGAACCATCATGAACGGCTGGGGAGCAATAGCACCCCCGATGCTATTCGGTGCTGAGCGGTGCCATTCTGGGCCCGGATAGCACCGCTCGAGGCCAAATAGCACCCCGGAATAGCACCTGGTGCATTTGCTCAGAACATTGTAGTGCCGCCACGATGCCATCTGGCACAAGAATAGCTCCAGTGCTATTCAGCAAATGCCACCTTAGTAAGGTGGCACGGCAGCCAATGAGAACCGTTCTTTAATAGCTCCGCTGGTGCAATAGCACTGACTGACAAAGATGCTCTCAAAGCACACATCACAGTACAGAGCGGACAAACCAAGACCAGAGCGAAACAGCCACACTGTATGGCACCACCATCGAGCAACAGGCATCCAGAATGATCAACAATGCAAGCAGTCAGGAGCTTTCCACAGGGCACTTCTGGTGCGCACATCGCAAAAGAAGCCAGGCCTAGAGCTGAGCAGCAAGGCAACAGAAAGAATCAAGCACGCTCTCTCTGATGTCAGACCACATGTTCAAGTTATTGTCCAGGCTAAGGTGGTAACCAATTCAGCTTGCGAGAATTAAAGCCAAATAAGCACCTGCAGTCAAGACTCTTTTGGTAGTTGTCAGGGTGAGTGCCAAGGAACAGAAAGTGCACGGAAGTTCATTGTCTCCAACCACACAAGCTGCAGCTGCACACCATGAACTCCCTCCCATCGCCTTGTGGATCTGGGCAGATGCATGCTCCGTAAGTCGAATAGATGATTTCGCGCAGCTGCTTCCTGTTTTCAGCCACGTCTGACATTTTTATCGGCAAGACGCCCCTGCAAGCAAGGCACAGCCATGTGTGAAGTACAACAAAGGCCAGCACCGGCACCAAATGGCATGTGTGCCTGTGACAAGGTTGCTCGTAGCCTGCATCGATGCCTGCAAGACAAGAGCTTCAATGCACGTCATCATGTCACCCTCGTGTTGCATCGTGGAGGTCTGGCTCTCCCTATCTGACGAGATAGAAGTAAGCATAGGAGTAGAAGTCAAGCTGCAGACATGCTTGTGAGCAATAGCTGCCTAAGCAGGGCCACTGGAGACAGCCACCAGGGACACAATAGTCTCCATTACTAAAGTGCTGTCTTCTAGCCTAATGCAGTAATGAGCAGTTGAGAGAAAGGCAAGACACTCCTGTCGATTGCCCTTCATCTCAGGACTGCAAACATCAGGAGTGAGAAAAGTCAGGGTGGTGATATGGTGAGGTGAATACAGAAGCAACACACATGCATATGTGGGTGCCCATGTGATTGTAAGTTTTGCTTCGCTTTGTTGGTAATGGGTACACAATATCTAGCCACCCGTGGCGCGCTGAGCTCTTTCACAAGAATGCATTTGTGATGGACAAGACTTAACTCACGGTCGCAACTGGGCTCTTACATGCAGCAATGCAGCGGAAACAGAAAGTGTTGCCCCTTGAAATTCCAAAGTAATCAATGTATACCACATTTTGCCAAAAATGTATTTGGCCAACAACTGCAACTTCAACATGGCATTCACATAGATGCAGGAAGAATGCTCTGTTAACTTCTCTGATATTGTGCACATTCCTGGAAGCCCCATCGGTTTGCAACGTGACTGAATCCGCTGTTGCTGAGATTTTGTTCCTCTGTTTCCCAGTTCTTGGCTTCACAGGCAGGTTAAGACACACGATCAAAAATTGGCACAAACCATCCTGAAATTCTCTTGCCTGTTTCAAGACTGTGCTTTTCAATGTCTTGTCAAGAATTTGACATATTCTAAGGATTCACACAGACACAAGTTGTTCTCACCTGTTTCTAACCACAAACTCACAAATAACTTTGGGATCTCCACCCAGGGGATAGAACTCCAGGCCCGATGCCAGCACAAACTCCCGATAGACACTGTGTGAGGCAACACGCACACGGTGACCATACGCCTGCAAACGTCGACCTAGCGCGATGAACGGCTGCACGTCGCCTCGAGTGCCGACGGCCTGGACAGCACCACAACGCAGAGGACAATCACACCTGGTGCATGTGGTGGAGATCTGAGGGCACAGGAACTGCAACTGCGCTCGTTGCCAAAATTGCACTGCAACGAAGCCCTTTTGCAATGTTATCGACTGATAGGCACCTGGGTACCGCTGGTTAGTGATGCAACTGTTGGACCCTGCGACTTAGTCTCTTTCCTAATGTACCGCCCAAGGCTGCCCATGCAATGCGAAGGGTCCCGGAGCATGCATCAAAAATTGAGGAGTGGACATATCTGTGCATTGCATTGTTCTGTTCAAAACACCACGTCCCGTACATTACACCAGGCTTTGCCCGTGTTCTACCCCGAGGCAAGGAATATCAGCTCGTTCGAGCTTAGCCATGGAAGCTGTTCAACAGGCATCTTGGGGCTAACAATCCCTCCCATTCTCCACCCCTGCGTGTGCGCCTGTGCCGTCATTGTATTGTGGCAACGTCCGTGCTGGGCGCCAGACGATGTTCGGAAGCGGTCTTCAGACCGATGTTCAGCGCACAAGTGGAACGGCCCGCTTGCTCGAATAGGTCGGTTGCTCCGTTGCACAATGACCCATTCCTTCAGCGAGGGGGTGGCCGTCACACGGCAATGAGCCCCATGCACCAGCAAAAGACTGCGCACCGCAGCACCCGCGCGGTGCCAACGCCTTGGCTACCCCGGCCCAAAGCCAAGCCGCCGATGTCGACCGCACACACGGCGCCTCGTCCCACGCCATCCCGCGTGGGAAGGCAACCGAGCCGATCAGCACGTCACGGCACATTCCGCACACGCTCTCCTGGAAAGAGAACCCGGTATCTCTCCGCGCTGCCTCTTCTTCAGATCGTCTCGCCAAGGCGGTGGCTCCCACGCCCCAGCGCCCCGCACACACGCCCGGGCTGTCAAAGAGCCTTAGCACTCAACGCGCGCTCGCGACGGGGGTCGATCGCTGAGCAACCCGCGGTGCCCCGCCATGCGCCAGGCCAAACGCGAACTTTGAGAGCAAAGGTCGCGCGTCCGCCATCGCCACGCCTTTCAAAACGCGCCCCGAGCGGCGGTCCGCGCTTCCCCCCCGTCGCTCACCATGATGGCAACGCGCAGGTGCGGCACCGCCTTGCCGTCCGGCCGGCCCTCCGCCTGCGATCTCTTCCTCCCCGCGGCGTCCGCGGGCGCCACGCTCACAGATGCCGCGCCGGCCTTCCCCCACCGCCCACCGCCCCCGCCGCCCCCGTCAGACGGACCCACCTCCCCGCCCCCGCCCCTGCATCCCTCCTCGGCGCTCAAATCTCCGCCACAAGGCAATACCGACATTTTCCCGGGCTCGGCGCATTCCAAGACGCCCTCCGCGGGAGGCGGCCCCGCCGATTGCGCCCCCCCGCGGCCCCTGATAGGCCCCTCGCCCCCTCGCCCCTCCCCCGGGGGGCAGGCGCCCCCGGACATCGCCCCTCCCGCCTCCCGCAGGGTCTGTTTCGGCTCTTGGTCGGCATGCCCGCCGGCCTCAACCATCCGCGGGCAGCCACAGTCGGCCGCAGCGAAATCTTGTGTAAGCTCTTTCCACCCCAGCCGCTGCGCCGCGGGCGCGGTCAGCTTTGTTCCTCGTTTGGCGCTCGGCGGCGCGCCGCAGAGCTCGCGAAAGGCTTTCGGCGCCTGCCGGGTTTGCCTTGGGCAGGGGCGCCCTTGGGGCAATTACTGAGCGTTGGGGCAAGTTGGTGAGCGACAGTCAGGGCGGGGCTCCTGGGAACTGTCTGCCAGGCCGCCCCGCGCGGCTGAGTTGGAGGCCGGCGGGGCGGGGCCAGGGCGGCCCAATCAGGGCCACGGCAGCGCACGACTCAGTCAAGCGCCCCACGCGAAGCATCCGCGAAGTCACCGCGCGGATCTCAAGGGGCAAGATGCGCAAAGCAAAGGACACGATGTTAGAATGGACGGTGGCTTTTCTCAAGGGAGGGTCAGAGTGCTTCCTGAGGTACTTTGCAACCCTGCCCTTTATTCATCGCTGTGGCCTCGAGCGGGTCGGGATGGATATTCCGCCGCCCAATCCGCCGCCCAATGGGCTACAACGGCCGCGTTCTCTCCAACTGTGTAGTCGGCAAATGTGAGCGCTGGAGCACATTCGGGCCCGCTTGCAACGCGGGGTGTGAAGCAGCGTTAAACCCAAGCTGCTGGCCAACTGGGCACCACAACTTGGCATGAGGATTGGAGAGGCAGCGGCCGAAAGAGGGATTGCGGTGCACGCCGGGATGTCGGGGTGTGTTTTCAAGATAGCGGTGTCTGTCATGAAGTGCACGCGACTGGCATGCAAAGAATGGCCCGCTGTTTAGCCCCAGAGTGTCTCCCATCAAACGCTCGCCTCAGTACCCCACCGACTGTCACACTTTCCAACTTGCGAGCTGTGGCACACTTCCAGTCAACAGCTCAAGTCGATCAGTCAGTCTGTCAATTAGTCGTTCATCGTCAATCGATAAATCACAGTCACAAAAAAGATATCGGAGAATATCACATCTCAAGGCAACAAGGTCGCCGCAAGGCCCCGCTCCCGCCCCCCAAAGCATCCTGCCTTCGCACGATCCTGGAACACTCCGCCAATCAGCGTGGACGCCAGCTTCGCCTGACCTTCATCCCCCACGTCGCAATCGAATTTGAATTCAATCTGCCAATCATCGACCTTAATGAAGGCGGTTCCTCCTTTAGACGGGGACTCATTGGCCGCACGCCTCCCAAAGCAGGAAAAATCCCTGGAGGCGAGGCAGGGCGGCACCCCACCCCCCCGTGCCGTCCCCTCGTCCCCGCCGCCCTCTCGCGTGCTCGCGCCTCGCCTACCTTGGGGCATCGCAGCGCCCAGCATGGTGACTCGGGTCTACGTTGGCAATTTGGATCCGCGCGTCTCCGAGCGGGACCTGGAGGATGAGGTGCTTCTGCCGCGGCTGCTGCCCGGCGATGGGCCGCCCCCTGTTGATCTTGAACAAGTGCTCGTCTGCGGATATTGGGCGCGTGATAGTTGAAAATAGGATTGCAGTGAATTGTGTGCGCGGAGGGTGGGGCAATGCCTCGCAAGAGTACCGCACCGGCGGCCTTCTCGGTGGATGGAACTGCTGCCGACGGACGCTTGCGGAGGCGCCCGTGACCAACGAGGGGGGCGGATTCTCTGCGAGGGACCAAGCCTTGGGCGATGTGGCAGTGTGGCGGTGCGGCGTCCTTGGGTGCGGGTGGCCGCGCGGCGGAGGGTGGCTCAGAAGGGTCAGGGGTGTGTGGGCTGCATTGCACGGCCTGACACGGATCATGTGCGTGTTCCCGTGCAGTTCGCCCGCTTTGGGTACTTGCGGAACGTCTGGGTGGCTCGCAACCCTCCCGGCTTCGGTAAGCAGCGCTTTTGAAATTCACCTGAGAAAATTGCTGCTCATTTATCGTTGTCGGCTGCAAGCATCATGAAGAATGCCGGGTGCCGATTCGCGCCTGCAGCCATGCTTGGTTGTGCTCAAAATGGCTGGTTCTGGCCGTCAGCTCAGCGCTTCCAAGCTCGGTTTGCTGCCAGCTGTGCATTTTGACATGGCTTGTTACTGGGAACCAACCTCGTGTGCACCCAAGATAACTGTCGCATTTTTCGCTGGCACTGTCGTCGATACGCTTCGCGCCATTCCAGAAGTGGGAGCTGAGTTTGCTGCGCCGGTGCTGACAGCTTTCCTTGACTACGATGACAACCGAGACGCAGATGAGGCCATCAGGAAGATGGATGGTGAGATGAATGACAGCTCACCCGCATCCCACTCCACTCCAGTAGCTCGATCAAGCCTGCCGATAGAGATAAAATACGGCGTCATGCCATTGGCCCAGGAGTTTCATTTTAACAGAAGGGAAACTGTGTGCTCAGCTGCTGAAATGGCAGTGCACAACAGTTTGTTTGTCAACTTCACAAGTGTGTGCATTTCCACGCTCACAATTGGCTGAGCAATAGTCTCGTCCAGATGCACCTACCCTCAAGATATATGTACCCAGCATCAGGATGCCACCAAAGTGCAGAACATCGACATATGGAAGATGCAAGGAATGCTGCCCAGATGATTTGATGCTGTGTGTTGGCCATTCACTTTGATCAGGCAGCCATGGCTGGCGTGTGGAAATCTCCCACAAGGATGGTCAGTTTGGTTCCCGCTCCCGCATGCCTCCAAGAGGCAGAGATGGGAGGGATATGGGGTATGCAAGAGGAAGAGATTTTAGGTGCGGGCCAGCCTTGTGTTCATGATTGTTGTGCCCTGAGGACTGCTGTTGTTTCAAGGCAGGTCACCTTTTCCTCAACTGGTCATGGCACTGGGTTGCTTGGACACTTGCATGGTACCTGCGACTTCGAAATGTTTGTGGAATATGTTTGTGTCCAGATCTTTGTTGCCTCTGCATCTGCACCGTTGGCTGTGCTGTGTCTGCGATGATGGGCAACCCCAACATCGTTATTGTTGCAGGTGCTACGAGTGTGGAGACGTAGGCCACCTTGCCCGGGACTGCAGGATAAGAAGAGCAAGGACACGGAGGTTCACAAGGTTGGTTCATGTATTGATCCTGATCGATGGACCACCAGTTGTGCCCTTGCGTCAGCAGGACTGGCTGCAAGATCCCTGGCATCACTTTACAGCAATTCCGTGACACGCTTCCGAGCCAGTCGCCGTGTGTGCAGTGCAATGTGTTGTTCCTAATCCTTTGTTGCAGATGCCCTGAGCAGACTTGGTGTTGCAAAGGTCATGAATGCAAGGGGGAGCGTGTTTGTTTGGGCTTGGGGCAACTCTGTTATGATCAGGAATTGGTACCAGTGCTGAGACATTTGATATTTGCGGGGCTCGGTTGCAACAGCCGCAGTATGAGCAGGAGCCGCAGCCGTAGCCCTCGACCCAGGCGTCGATCTCGCAGCCACAGCGGGAGCTACAGGAGCCGCTCTCCTAGGAGAAGGAGCAGGGGCAGGAGCAGGAGCAGGAGCAGGGGCAGGAGCAGGAGCAGGAGCATGACACCCGAACGTGGTCGTGCACGCTACCGCAGTGGTAGCGGGGACAGGCGGAGCAGTGGCGACCGAAATGGCAGCAGGGATTGGAACACCAGCCGGGAGCGCAATGGCAGCCGTGGTCGCAAAGGGAGCCCGGGGCGAGACAGTGGCCAGGAGAGAAATGACAGCCGGGAGCGAAATGACAGCCGAGAGCAAAAGGACAGCAGGGACCGGAATGTTAGCAGGGAAAGGAGCGTCAGCAGGGAACGCGGTGGCAGCAAGGATGGCAGCCGAAGCCCATATAAGTCACCTACCCCTCGCAAGAGCCCTTCTCCGGCGAAAAGCATGAGCACAGCCCCAAGCGCAAGCCCCAGAAAATATGCAGAAGAGGCGAATGACGAGTAGCCTCTTCCAGCACTGCCAAAGATATGCACCACTTCAGTGGGAACCCAGCGACCAGTGGCTGTTTAGTTTTAAGGTATTCAACAGCTGAGGTATGGGGCTTAGATTGCTTGCTAATAATGTTCTGTCTGGCTGCAAAGATTTGGTGAGATTGAGTGAGGTTGACATTTTGGGTATCTGGACTTGTGAGTTGCCCTGTGGCGAAGCCAATATTGTGTATCTATGCTGTGGTCACTGAGGCCTGTGGCAAGCATGAGCTGTTGAGATTCCACCGACGGTGTCTACTGGGGCAGAGGCACAGGGCCCGCGGGCTTACCAAGGCGCAGCCTCTTGCTGGGGCTGGAACAGGCTGTCCCACGGCAATCGTGCCTTGGGCCCGACTCTCTGTTCCTTTCAAAGTGCAGTCCCTGCATTGCCTGTTGTATCATTGGCACTCATGCTGTTGCTTGCTTGTAAGTGGTGCTGCCAGCTGATCAGTATGTTGTACCTGCCTGCCAGGCCAAGTTCGATGCACTGATTTTTCATGGCTTCTTTTGACCCACTTGGGTTGGTGGAGGTCGACACTCTCCATGCAACTGCCGTAGACTAGCCTCTCGTGCCCGCTCGCCACGGTGGTCGGCCTCTCCTCTCCACAATGTTCCCTAGACTTTCTAGACTCTGTGGGCATCCATTCTGCACTCGCCACCAAATGTGCGGCTGCGGGGACCCAGCTCGGTGTCCAGCTCGTCTTGTTGGGCTGTCGTCTTGCTAAATTCGCACCTCTCCATGAACCTTGGCCTAAATGTTGGGTGCTGAGTGGCTCCAAGCCGGCAGCAGATGAATTGTGGTGTCAGCTTGTCTGCGGTGGTGCGGCGACCAAAGCACTGTGTGCTTGCTTTGTGCCTTGGATCCGTGGTGCTGGGATATGCTTGAGGTCCTGTGGACTTGTCTGCCTGGGGAAAAGTCCATTTCAGTGCGCTGCCTTGGCAAGTGCTGATGTTGGGTTGATCATCTTATGCCTGAGATTGTACTGCCCGGATCAGGTTTTCATGATAGGTAAGGGCATGGTGACTTGCCCACGCTGCTTGCTGTGGCACAGCCCTTTCTGTTTGTTGTGCGTGCTGTCAGGGCTGAATGCTGGAACTGAGTTGCACAGATATGTATTGTGTATGGGTCCCAGGGACCCATTGCCTAATTGCCTACATCATTCTTGTTGCCATGTGCACCACAGCATTGGAGGGACACACCGCTTGTAGGTCATATCGGTTTGTGGCATTCAGGGGGTCTGCCTCTGCATGGTGCTGGATCATGCAGCGGACGCCACACCTGGATTTGCATGGCTTGGAAACCCACCGGCTGTCGATCTCCAAAATTGCCATCAGGGTGGTGATCTCCGGATCAAGGATCGCTGCTGCAGGGAGCAGCCCCATCTGGTGCCCTGCACATTCGTGGCCATGATCGGCTAACCCTCTGCGTTTGGGTGTCGCCCTCTTGCTGTGGCAGAGGGCACAGCTGCGCACCCTCTGCCATACCCATTTTGACTGACAAGTGGCCTGTCATGATCCCACTAGTGTAGTATTATCTGTAGTGGATTGCAGTACTGAAGCACATTGTACCATGCGTTGTAGTGTAATGCTTCCTGGCTTCCCAACACCTGTGGCAGACAAAACTTTGTCTGCCACCCGAAAACTGAGTACCATGTTCATGGCCTGTGACATGCCAAGGATGCCGTCACTGGCCTTCGTTTGTTGGAAAGTCAATAGGCTGTAGCCTTCATGTTATGATTGCCTCGTAAGTCTTCCTTGCCGCAAGTGCATGTGTCTGGGTATTGAACAGTGCGAAAGTTTGCCTCTGAAGAAGATGTGTGGCAATTTAGTGGTCTCTTGGCCATGTGGACCTTGTGCTGTCGCGTCCAAATTCTTCCTTACCCAGTCGTGCAGCACCATCCTGCATTCTCTGCTGAACAAACTCGCCATCGCGCCCGGCAGCTGGGTGAACGTCGTTGCAAGCTTTGGCACAATGGAAGCAGCTCGTTTGGTATTGGCCTTGAAGGGTCTCTTGGTGCAAAAGCTAGCGGAAGCGTGCATGCTCGAATATAGCATCTGCAAATTTGGGGCTGGCAACCTCCTTGTAACCTAGCTCGGGACGCCTAGGCTGGGAGTTTTGCATCTTTCTGTTGTGAAGGCCAATGGCATCACTTCAGTATCAATGTGCACTTTACAAGGAATTTGTAATGTTTCGACAGGAGCACGCAGGTTCAGCTTGCTGGCATTGGAATTTCGATGGCCAGCTGATGTTGTGGTGACTCGTCGGCTTGCTGGTTGTCTGGTGTCCAATGCCCTTGGCGGCTGGCAGTGTGACATCCACCGGAGTACACCTGCCTCGTCGGGACAAATCGCATTCGGACCTTCCAGCTCCACAGGTCCCCGACGTGATTTCTCTTGGTCTGCGCAGCGATCTCTGTTAGATCACTGTCATTGAATGTAGCCTTGATTCGCGAGCACTGTGGCGTCTCTTCCCCGGAACAGAGCAGAATCCGGCACGAATCATAGCCAGCAGGATCCCAAGTTCACAGTGACTGAAACACGAGAGTGAAGGTGTTGAGCCCATGACTACAGGTTGAAGATGTTCGTTTTTTAGGTATCCGACCAACTGCAACAATAACTCCTGTAGATGTCCCATGGCGTGCCAGCCAAATCCTGTGGCGGCCGCATAGGACTCGGCGGATGGTATCCACTGAATTCTAGATCACACGGCCCACAAGTTATGCAATTGGCACAGTTCTCTGTTGCTTTAATGTGAGGTATTGTGAGCGACCCAAAGAATATTTTATGATTGTACGGTGGCCATTGTTGTACTTCCAGTATTTGGGCGTTCTTTTGAATGTACAGAGTTACAAAATGGCGACGAGAATCACGCTCCTCGCACGACGGTTGCCACAGGCACAGGAAGAAGTCTGACCAAGATGGAGTACCGGATGAGTGTCCCAATCAGATGACCTTCACTGCAAGCATACGGCGTTCGCACAGCTCGTATCTCCATATCTTAGATGTGGTGTGATTCCACCATACGCAACACCATGTGCATCGTTTCCATTTACATCACGTTAACACCATACACCAGCAACTACTTTATTAGCTTCCTCGCCTACGAACAGTGAATGGTGGACGTCAGCTGTGCCTTTTAAGACTCACGCGTACTGTTGAGACGTTCTAGCGGTGCGTGTGGCACCACAAAAGTGAAGCGAAGGGTGTTGTGAACGCTCGCTTTGTCTCTGTGTTCCGAGCGAGAGCATGGTGGTCGGCAATTCACACATGTCTCCTTGAATGCACGGCTCGCAACCACAGCAAAACGCCTCGCACTCCGCGGACTACGACATGACTGCCAAAGTGCCACACCGGCAAATCGCCACAGGCCCGTCCTTCGCCATCCACGGAACAAATGTGCGCAAAGTCCCGAGCTGCAAAAGCACTCAAACTTTTCCTAAAACAAGTCGAGGTGTTTTTTTTTCCTAAAACAACTGGAGCGCCAGACGCGAGGGGGATAGCCCGGCGACGGTCAAGGGTCCCCATCGAGACGCGCACCTGCGGCACCGTCGCGCTACCGTCGCCCTGCGTGACTCACCCCCCCCTCTCCCGCCGCCGGCGGTCCGCTATTTGGCCGATCCGCGCCCTCATCAAGCAGCGCCCAGCCCGCGCAGCCAACCCCCGGCCACCCCTCGGCGCCCCTGCCAGCAACATCCCCGCGGCGCCCACCGGTCAAGGCACGCCCCTCGGCGACTGCCCCGCGACGCGCGCGGCTCCCCGGCAGGCATGCTGCGCCCGGACGCCGGCAGCCGCCGGCGGCAGGGCTTCAAGAAGGGCGTGGACGCGGAGGAGGGGCGGCGGAGGCGGGAAAGCAACATCGTGGCGCTGAGGAAGAACAGGCGCGATGAGAACCTGCAGAAGAAGCGGATGGTCAACACCGACCAGCCGGCGGCGGCTAGCGAGCTGGCGGACTACGCGTACAGCCCCACGACTGGGCTCAGCCAGAAAGTGGTGGGTCTGCTTGCTCCCGGTGGGATGGGTGGCGTGTTGTTGGGTGTGGGCGCGCGTGGGGCTGAGTTGGTTTCTGTGGGGTTGTGATCGCAGCTGGATGAGCTGCCGGCCATGGTGGCAGGGGTGTGGAGCGACAATCCGCAGGAGCAATACGACGCCACCACCAAGTTCAGGAAGTTGCTGTCCCTGGGTGAGGCGGTGCTCCCGCGGATGGGGTTACGAGCGTTGTTTGGCAGTTGGGATGAAGTGTCCGCGCTGGAGAATGTTGCGCCTCCAGGCTGTGTCTGGAGAGCAGTGAGTGTGTCCGCGGCTGGGAAGCGCCTGCCCTTCATGGCGCCAATGTTGAGCAGCCGCTTGTTCCGATAACAGCGCGGCGCCCAGCGATGCACGCCGCTGGCTGGGCCGCCGCGGGGGTGCCGCGCCCCGCGGCGCTGAACTTGGCGAAGCCGGATCGCGAAGGGAAGGGGAGGGACGGTCGTGCCGGCAGAGCTGGACCCGTCCTTGCGGCTGCGCGGATTTCGCGGTTTTGATTGGGATGTTTTGGTGGATGCTCGACCGCGTGTCGGCCGGGATCCGCATGTTTGCAATTTTCAGCCATGGCCGGATTCTCAGCCCCCAGGGCGATGGACTCTCGTGCATGCGATTGCGGCCCGCGTTCCGTCACCCCTCCCGCGGGTTGGTGCCGTCCCCGCCACGCTCGCTGCTGACCCTTTGTGTGTTCCGCGCTTGTGCCCAGAGCGGAACCCGCCGATCGAGGAGGTGATCAAGCAGGGCGTCATCCCGCGCTTCGTCACGTTCCTGCGGTGCCAGGACTTCCCAAAGCTTCAGGTATGGGCTCGGCCGTGCCTGCTCCCCACGAGAGTCTGGACCGGCCCCCCCTTCCGTGAATGGGCGTTCTCCCCAGGTGTTGAAACCACCCTTGCTCATCGCTGCGAAACCATCGGTGGCCAGTGAATAGCTGATTGGCGATCGGGTTGCTCGGGCGGAATGGGAAGCTGGCCGCCACCAGCTTGGCTTGATATGTGGCGATCATTTGCTGATTGAAACCTCACCTGTGTTGTGGGCAGTTTGAGGCGGCCTGGGCTCTGACAAACGTGGCATCGGGCACATCCGAACACACCAAGGTGGTGATTGACAACAATGCAGTACCAATCTTTGTGGAACTCCTGAGCTCCAGCAACGATGACGTCAGAGAACAGGTGAAGTGGTGGAGCTGGGCTTCTTTGTCTCTGTTGGTTGCCATCTGCTGGTTTTCACGAGGTTGCTGTGGCTTGCTGGTCTACAAAACAGTTGAATAGCAATTTGACACTGGTCAGCGCTTTGTACAGCTCTGGCACATTGTCGACACACAAATCAGCGTTGTTGAGGTGTCAGTGCCCATCAGCGCCTTTGCAGTCTTGATTGAGCGGAAGTCGTGGTATCTGCCCGCCTCACCAGGCATGTTTGGGGAACGTCTTATCTTGAAATTGTGATCCAAGCAAAACTTACCCAGATCAAGTTCAGCTATGGAGGCTTACCAGTGTGGACCACATGTTGCTTGTGCCGCTTGCATCGAACAGGATTTTCCTCCGCCCGGTTATGGGCAAAAGCAGGCAGCGGTTGTGTGCTGCTTTCCTCTATTGGATTCTAGAATGTTACATCGCATTTGACTGTCCAGGTCCCCAGGTTGTGTGTAGTTGCTGTTATTGTTAGTTGGGCAGCAAGTATTCAAATATCAGGGAGACTCTGTCTCTGCAGCACGCTGGTATGTCAGATATTTCCACAGCCTGTTCACAGCGAATCCCCTCCCATGTATATAGCCAGGGAACCAAAGGTACTGAGCTTGTGTTTCTTGCATTCCACATGGCGCAGCTCAGGGTCACGTCATGTGACATATCAATGAAAGAAGCCAATGGGGAACACAGTACTGTGAAACACAAAACACAGTACTGTGTGTATGAGCACAAGTACAAAACACAGTACTGTGTGTATGAGCACATGTACAAAACACAGTACTGTGTGCTGACCTGGTGATGTGTTGAGTTCTTGTCGTGTATGACATTCTTTGTCTGAAGCAGTTGGCCTGTCACTTTGGACAGGCAGTATGGGCTCTTGGTAACATCGCAGGTGACTCGCCCAAGTGCCGAGACCTGGTCTTGCAGCACAATGCTCTGTGGCCACTGCTGGAGCAACTCAAGGAGACCTCAAAGCTCTCCATGCTTCGAAATGCTACCTGGACACTTTCAAACTTCTGTCGGGGGAAGCCTGCCCCTGACTTTGAGCTGGTAGGCTGGATGCGATTGGTCCATGTCTGGCACATTTGCCATCAGTGCGTTTGTCTCCCGAAGATCACCATTCACTGAACACCCACAAGGCGATGTGTAGCGCAATTGCTCAGTGCTGGTCAGGACATCTCTGCATCAGAGCGTTCCATGCGTTATCATTGCACATGCAGTGTGATTAGGGCAAGTTGCCCTCCTGAAAGCCCTCCAATCTCCGATGGGCAATAAGGGTACTGTTGGATTCAGGAAAAGCTGCCTGTTGTGTATGGGAACTGCCACCACACGTTGTTTTGCTCGCATTTGGATACCTGGGAACAAGTCGATCGTTGCTTTACCCCTTCCCAAGAAGAGTGTGTTGGGCCCTTATCCTGACTGGCGAAGCTATTGGAACCATCGACAAAACTAGGTTTAATGGAAGCGGCATGCATGGAAGCAAGAACGCTACACACTGGGGTGTCGATGTGCGTGCAGAGGAGCTTGCCACTGTGTGTCTATCCACATAGTGTGTGTTGAAGTGTAGTGCAAAACAAGGTTACCTTGACATTGGCACCCCTCTCCCAACAGCAATACAATAAGCACTTTCCTTCTTCACAGCACTATGAGAGCCACCAACAGCAAGTGCCTAACTCAAGCAAGCAACTTGCATGAAAGCAACACGCTAATATGTGTGTGTGTGTGTGTGTGTGTGTGTGTACAGACGCAACATGCACTTCCTGCACTTGCCCGGCACATTCACAGCACCGATGAGGAGGTTCTGACAGACGCTTGTTGGGCCCTGTCATACCTTTCCGATGGTGACAACAATAAGATTGAAAAGGTCATCCAGGCAGGGGTGTGCAGGAGGCTTGTGGAGTTGCTCATGTGAGTCCATTTCAAAATGATAGTGTGTAAACTGCCAGCGCCCTTATTGTCTGTGCTGTTGATTTGTTGTGTCAGCGAACGGTGGGATCATGCCGCCTTCTAACGTGATCTTCCGGGAGCAATCTGCAGAGGAGTCTGTCTTATTAGTATGAAGAAAAACTTGCTATGCACTGGGCATTCCACATCTCTTTTTTCAAGATTCTTTTGTATACTATACAAGACACCACAGATGTCTCCAAGTGCCACAGGAAGAACAAGTGGCACAGAAGTGGTCAAGACTGCATCCAGCTGCATCAAACCATAGTGTTATGTCTATGCATTTCCTCAGACTCGAAGAGTAAGTGAATGTTTGAATAGCAGCAGGTTAAAAATACCGCACTGGTAAAGGCACGTGTCGGCCTAATTCGGATATTTAGGTAGCATGTATTTGGGCTGACTACGAGGCCTCACAGTGCCTGAATAAAGAACCCCGAGCTCCCCCATAGAGAATCAAGGAAAGAAAGGCATCTCCACAATAGTGATCACACAGTTCTGATCTGCAGCTGCCACTTCCTTGCCCAGGCACCCGACGGCTGGCGTGCTTGTTCCTGCCCTTCGAACTGCAGGCAACATTGTCACAGGCGACGATGCCCAGACGCAGGTCATCATCAACTGCGGTGCCCTTTCCTGCCTGCTCAACCTCCTCACAACCAGTCACAAGAAGAGTATTAAGAAGGAGGCATGCTGGACCATCTCCAACATCACCGCTGGCACACAGGAGCAGATCCAGGCTGTGATTGATGCCAACATCATCCCGCCTCTCATCCACCTACTGGGCACTGCAGAGTTTGATATCAAGAAGGAGGCTGCTTGGGCAATCAGTAATGCGACGTCTGGCGGCGCCCCGGAACAGATCAAATTCCTGGTCAGCCAGGGCTGCATCAAGCCTCTCTGTGACCTGCTGACTGCAGCTGATGCCCGGATCGTCATGGTAGCCATGGAGGGCCTGGAGAACATCCTGAAGGTGGGCAGGGCTGTCTTGAGGGCATTTTGGATTCGTTAGTGTGGCTTGCCAAACCTCAGGGTGGGGTTGTGGGTATTCGACATGTTCTGCAGTGGCCCTTTATGTTCTTTTTGCTGGGTGTGTTGGTGGAGGAATGGGGGCTGCCTGTATTGACTGTCTTGATTCTTTCGGGTGCATCTTCTGAGAAGCCCAAAGGCCCAGATGACCAGAAAGGATGGTATGGTGTTGACCTCGGAGCAGCAACAGGATGAGCAGCGTCCCAGCCCACCCCCATGTTGCCACATTGTGGCTAGGTCGGTCACTCGTATGCCTGTGTTGTGAATCCATCAGCCAGAACATTGTGTGCCTGTGATTGCATGCCCGCTGCCTTTGCTTTGTGGTGCCCAATTCCTGACGTCAGCCCAATGGGAGCACATTGTCACACAGGGTCTCCTCAGTGGTAGCAAGAGACCCCAAATCTGTTTGATGGGTGGTCAGAGGGTGGGAAGCGCCCAAACCATCAAGCGCTATGCAAAACAGGCCAATAACAATCGTAGAGAGGTTTCAATGCAGGTGTCCACGGCAGTGCGCCAATGGCGATGGGTTTGCTGTGTTAGTCAGAGGGCTACATGCGCCCCCAGGCTTGTCAGTTGCGATTACACAATGATTGTTACGCACATTTTGTTGCATGGATTTTGAAACAACCGTTGCGTTGGGATGGTGCAGGTTGGTGAGGAGGAGAAGCCCATGCAAGGCGGCACCAACCCATTCACCAAGTTCATTGAGGATGCCGATGGGCTGGACAAGATCGAGCAGCTGCAGGAACACCAGAATGAGGACATCTATGACAAGACTGTGAGCCTGTTGGAGGCATACTTTGAGCTGGAGGATGGTGAGGTGGAGAACCTGGCACCAGGGCTTGACGTCAGCCAAGGCACTTACGCCTTTGGCAACGGCGCGGCCCCCGGGGCTCCACAGGGGGGCTTCCAGTTCGGCAACCCCATGTGATTTGGTGTCTTTTCGACCTTTGGAGAGGAGGGATGGGCTACTCGACGGCCGTGGCAACCCCCATGTGCGTCCTGCTGTGGCAAGTCCAGGAGGCCTTTGCCGATGGGCTGATGGCTGTGGCAGTGCAGGCGGTCACTGTCGTGTGATGTGCGTGCAGCGTCTCGTGTGTGAAATGTCTGGGTCGAGTCAGGACGCTGTCTGACGTGCGGTGTGTGTGCTTTGGGGTCGACCATGCTCCCCAGGCCCACTCGCCTAGTGTGTCATTGTGTAGATAGTTCTTTGTAACAGTCGACTCGTGTGTTTGTGTGTGCGTGCATGTGTGCCTTGGCTGGGAGGAAGTCAATGGCGTTGTGGTTTTATGGTAAGGGTGGCGATGTGGATCGATGGCCCTGGAGGATCTGTGCAAAGGGCTGTCGAAATTGGGGGTGGTGGGAGGTCAGGAGTAGGATTGTCTTGTCAAAAGGCAGTCACGTGGAGTGCCCTGTACCCAGGAGGTGCTCCTGTGTGTATTCGAAGGGTCGGCGATGGCAAAAGAAGCTAAAGAGACACTGAGGATAGCACAGACTGCCAATATGATTCTTTATTATTCTTTTGACCGGTCGGCACTGTGCTACCCAAAGCCACGTGGGCGTTGTGTGTTGCTCGGGACCACCTGCCGCCTTGAATGCACTCATAAATAGGCTAGAAAGCGGTGTCCTGCATGCTCTATGGTTTGAACGTGCTTGTGTATTCTTTGCAGAGTTGGCTTGTCACCAGTGTGGAATGGGTCAGGGCAGGGGCGTCTCAGGTCAGGTAGTTACAAACAATTTCTGTGTGATGCAGTTGGGCTATGTCTTGAAGTGGTTGCGCGGTGGACGTGCATCGTGCAGCTCACACAGGATCCACATTCTGCCCTTGCAGCGTGCAAGGCATTGCAGATGGTGGATGGAATTATGAATGGAATGAAAATCAGTGGGGGATTGTCAGGCCTCAGAATGTATAGACAGTTGCATACTGAGTTCCACTACGCGACCCTGTTGCAGTTAGGCGCATTGAGGTGCTCATTGAACTCAGGGCATCTTATGTCCATAACAGTGATTGAAGTGCACGTTGAACAGTGCTGTGCACTGTCGGATTACCAGAAGCCCTGGGCACTGCCACAGAGCATGTTGCTGTCAGTGTCCGGTGACAGACAGTGAGAGACAGCTGGTGGGCGCTGCTGTGTGCGACGAGGCAACAGATCGCTCTGTTCATGCAGCCGCTAAGTGGGGGGCGCAGGCATGCTGCGTGCATGCCCAAACCGGAGACATGCTGCTGGCGCATGTCCCAATTCGTGGGCTGAACGGGTGGGGGTTGAGGCGGACATTCGCTTGGCGCTTGCCTGCTGGAAGGGCGGGCACACCCAAGCATACAGTGTGTCGGCAATGGAATCCGCAGCTTTACAAAGGGGAAAGTCTGTTGCGTGGGATGCCCAATCGTTGCCAATTGCATGCCAGCTGGACTGGTCTTGCAACAAGTCCGGAAACACACAAGTTTTGGTAATTGTCCAGTGTGACAGTGATGTAAGATCCTGCAGTTTCAACCTTCGTCGTGTAGGGTGTTTGACCCGGCTTGGCCGGAGACAGCAGCATGTGCGTGCATCGCATGGCAGCCTGGCCCTTCAAATGCGTGCTTGATTTGTTCCGCCTTTTCCGTCGTGTCCACAGAAGGCACTGCAGCCATTGGGTTCAGCGTTGCGCAACTGGGCCCCAGTGGGTTTACTGGTCATTTGTAATGGACAAGGTATCCTGACAGTTGCCGTTGTTGCGCTTGTGTCCACCTTGTTATGTCCCCGGGCTTCTCCTAAATCTTGTGAAAGGTGGAAGAAAGTGGGCCCACTGCAGTTCATGCCCCGTCGTTCTGCCTTGTGGCAATCTTACTCCTGTGACACGTGACTTGTGACTAGTGATGGCCGACACCCTGCAGCCAGCCCCTAATGGCAATGGACGACTTGAGAAGGAGCATCCCCACCCCACCCCACCCCCCAAAAAAAACGAGCATCTTGGAGGGGCATTTATGTTGAAGCCATTGTCACAGCGGTGTCATTCTCCCTTGACTGCAGTAGTTTAATCGCATACCAGTGGCAACAGCACGAACAACAGGGACTCCCCCACATGGATATTGAACGCTGACGGAACATTCATGCTTTCTTGCCATCTCATTGTTTGGGACCCCGCATCGGCTCCTGCTGGAGAAGGATCCCGTTGTGCTTTATGATTTGCGGGGGGGAGCTCCTTGCTTAGATCAGCATGCAATACATTGCAATTCAAAAAAAAGCAACACAAACATTTGTCGGCAATGTGGCCACAAGCTGCCGTTGTGCCCCAAGGGTCGATGTGTTCGGCAACCACCAGCGTGCGCGTCCCCTGTTGCAGGCGCAAAGCAACGCGGGGAAGTCTTGACCAAAGACATTTGTCCGCCGCTCATCCCGAGCTGCGCATCGCCCTGCGCATGGCCAGTGCCCCAAGCCCGTTCGCCGCTGCAAGCGCCAGCAGCGCGACCTCCACCTCGCCGAGCACCACCACCGCGCAGCACGTCGCTACCAGGAAAAGCCTTGAGAAGATGGTGGCGGAGTAGAAGCCGGAGGCGCCCAGGCCCCTGCCGTCGCCGACGGCAGTGCCGATGTACTGCATGCCCACCAGTGCCAGGAAGCAGCCCCCCATGCGGATCCATCCCCTGGTGACGACCGCCGTGTTGAATGCCAAACCTGGGCCATGAAGAGCGCGGCCTGGCGCCCGTCAAGGAGGGACATCACAAGGGCACAGAAAAATGGGCCACTAGGCCCGTTGATGCAAGGCTTGCAAGATGGTTGACTGGGACAGAATATGTGCAGGTCTTCCCGCTTGGCGCACCAAGATGGTGTCTCTTTTAGGAGTCCAAAGAGTCTTGTCTCTTGGGTGTCGTTACTGATGAGGCCAAGTCCGCCAGGACTGCTTAACTACGCCTGACTTTGTCCTCCCAAATAACCGTGGCGTCCATCTGCATGCTCATACCGGAAACTACGACCGCATGTGGGTCGTGCATCGATGTCTGCAGAGTGCGATCCATCTGGGTATATTTATCTGGGTATATTTAAGGACCAAACGTGCCCGCAAGGGGGATGCATGGTGACAGTACCACATGCAGTGCCTAGGTTCGTCTCTCGATTCGATTCAGCAGAACGAACCCAAAAACATTCGCGACTTGCTTTGGTTTCCGATGTGATCCCAAAATAGTGGCGAGCTTCCTTTGCGATTCAGCATTCACTGGGATGCAAACACCTTTGGGGGCATAACATGCCCTTGCACTTTCTTGCTAGGTGGCCTCACGAGGTTCGCACGTTCTGTTTTAGGGCTAGCCTGGCACTGCAACGCGATGTGATAGTCTGGCAAAGATCCCCCAGAGTCATGGCTTGCTGGGTGGAGCAAATTGCTCACCAAATAGCTGGCTCGGGAACAGCATCAGCATCAAGCCCAGCAAAGTTGCATATCGTCCAGTCCACAATGCGGCCCTCATGGGTGCTGACGTTCTGGAACAGGCAGGAGTATCTGTCACACTCAGCGGCACAGGTGTTGGAGCCTGGTCGCGATCGCAATGAGCGCGGTGTGCCTGTGCCACTTCCCCGGCCTTGGGCCAGTGAGTTGAAGGGGAAACCAATGAGGCAAATTCTATGAGAGTACCACTGCCAAAGCTCCCTGCCCCAAGCCCCTGCTATGGCATCTTGTCACTGCAACGGCTGCCGGGAAACTGCTAGATGAGGCAAATTCTATGAGAGTACCACTGCCAAAGCTCCCTGCCCCAAGCCCCTGCTATGGCATCTTGTCACTGCAACGGCTGCCGGCGAACTGCTAGATGGCGGGTCGAGTCACAGGCCTGCTGCAAGAGAAGTTCCCTTGACACCCAAGAGCAGAACGCCTGCACGTATTCACTTAGTGCTGTAGTCAGTTTGCTGAAACTGAGACCTATTAGCGGTTAGTGCTTCCGCCCCCCGAAACCAATGGATCAAGAAGACAGCAGTGTTAACTTGGTGCACGTCCGCACAGTATGATGTCCTGCAAGCAGTCACCTGGTCGTACCTTGTCTCCTTGCCAATGACGTCCAGGCTTGGATTTGAGTTTGATGGTCCAACTTCAGTGGCGGCGAGTCTGACAACCTCAATACAGTTGCCGCTCCCGATGCAAGCCATGAGTGGGACCTGGGCACCAATCCACTCCTCACCTTGCAGCTTGTCAGTGGCTGCACATGAGCATAGCCACTGCTGTACCTAGCACACATTGCTTGGTGCCAATCCACACTTCTGAATCAGAAGCAGGAGGTCAAATGAGCATGGACTGCAGCCTGTAGCATTGGCTATTTGTCACGAGGATGTTTATCATGTATCTTTTCCCATGCAGCTGGGCACACCTCCTGATAGAGAGAAGAGCCTGATGCACTCGAATATTCATCACATGAATCCCACTGCTGATGAGGGGGTGCCCACAGTGAGACGATTACTGCTTCTGCAAGAATCGTTGCAGCTTCGTTGCATCGACGATGCAATGTCGACGCACAAGCCCTTTACCATGCATTCCAAATTCGCTCCAAGCCCCAATACAAATCTGCTACCGCTAGCACTAGTGCATACCATGGGAGATCAGCAGGATGACCACCACCTGTCAGCCTGTAAGCCATTCATCAACAGCTGTCGACTGGCAGCTGACTGAAGAAATCCGTTTGAGGCGAAGGCAATGAGCCAGAATGTTGTTCAATGGGCCCACCAGCGTCATCGACTCAGATGCACAAACAACACTTGAATATGGTGCGGGTCAATAAGGCTTTACACTCGGCAAGCCTAACAACATAAGGCTTCCATGGACTGCTGGTCGAGGCATCGTAGTCTGTGGGAAATGGCAAAACGGCTTTGGAGCCTGCTGCACTGCCACTCCCTATGTTCCCACCTGACTGCAGATGGTATCAGCTGAGCTGTGTCCACCAATGCTCATGGTGCACGACTGTGCACTGAGGGCTCTTATGGCAGCATCAGCTCTGCCGCATCCAGCATGAATGCATCCAGCCAACCTGTTCCAAACTGCGTGCAGCGGAAGTGAGGCATTCGATTGGAAGCCAAGCTGCAGCTTTTGCTTAATGTTGGTACCACCAAGTGTTTCACAGCATCAACAAAGCATGTTGTTGCACATATGGTTCTGATCTACAGCCATTATTGAACTAAGCATGGTGGTTGACTTCTTGCCTGTGAGGCATAGGGGCAAAGTCCTTTCAAGAGACATTGTTATTTAATGCAGTAAGATAGGCCTGAGAGCCAAGCAAATGGAGCATTAAGCAGACAATCTGGACCATTGGCGATCCCTTGATGCAATGCGTGCTTGTGTTGGGCAATACAAGCATGTGTGGCCCAGCAACAAAGTGCTGTATTGTGGCACCCTTGCCATGATGTATAGGCCAACAGTGCACGGCAAGGTAATCGATCTCCAGCCTGCTCATACAGGATTCATACGTTCTCATGATTTCCGATCTAGCCACATTCTTGTGCAATCCCTGGTGCGCTCAGAGCCTTTTACTGGGCATCCTATGGAGTGGAACAGAGCAGCGGAATTCCTGACGCTGGATATGTACAACCACTCCAGAGCAAGCAAATTGGATTAAACTGTGCGCCAATGCCATGATGGCACATGGCAATCACGTTGCCCTTTAACTGGCAGGTGCTTCAAAGGGACCGGGAGCATGGACACAACGGCACAAATCTGTTACCGGGCCACTCCGTGACGCAATTCTCCACTTTCTGTGAGAGCAGTTGGCGCCCACCTGCCCCAAACGACGACGTCCCCTCCCGCCCGCACGGTGCAGCCCTTCTCCACATCCCCCAGGACCACCACATCGCCGATGTGTTCAACCTGCGTCCCTGGTTCCGTCAAGGCGCTCGTCACCCACAGCGCTCCATCATTGGAACTGGGCCCCACGTTCCCGGCCGCCCTCAGGACGCCAGGGACGATGCATAGGGGAGCGCCACGCCAAACACTGATGCTCGAGCGACGCATTGCCACGGATGGCCGCGTTGTCACCGCAAGGCGCCGTGCACGTTCGCAGACTGTGGCGCTTGGACCGGGAATGGCGAATTGGGATTGGCCTTGGAATCGGGCGGGACTCCGCTGGCAGTGGGAAGGCACCATTGGGGTTGCTGAACCATTGCCCGAGAGCAAGAAAGGGCGCGCCTGCGGTTTTGTGCCCGAGGCAGGGATGGGGCGTGGGCGCCAACAGGACCAGCGCCCAGCAGGTGATTCGCGATGACTTTTTTGTCGTGTACGCTGACCCGGTTGGAGGGGCTCATTGCTTCATCATGCAACCCCGAGTGCTGGAAAATGTGGCACAGTTTTGCGTTGCTCATTCGGGCGGCTCGAACATTCAATTTGAACACTGAGCACTGTACAATATTAAACCCTTCCGCATTACAAGGTAACGCTTGGTCCTTTTCTGCGGAGAAAATGTTATAAATAGTAACGCAAATCTTGGCCTTCCTGTGCTGGGCAACGTAAAAAGTATGCAAGTAACTCTCTGAAAAGCAAAATGCGGAGCAAAAGCCGTAACGGTGAAATTTTCTGATGCGGAAGGGTTGAATATTTACAGTACCCAGTACCCATCAGTACCAAGCCTGATGATGACATCCAGGCCCTTCCAGATCCATTACTAATGTTTGTAATGGAATCGCAAGAATCGACGTAATGAATGTCGACCCACGTGACGGTTCCATCCCAATGGGCCGCATGGCCGATACTCGCACTGTGCACAGCAATGCCTTGGCGAATTTCAAAATGTGCCTCACCTCCCTGCCAGATACTCTCCAGACCCCCTGCGCTGGCGCCCTGCAACCCGAGCAGGCGTCGGGTCGCTGGCACCGACGAGCCGCCGCCCGCCTTCGGCCCCACGCCTTGGGGGCCGGCCCGCCGATGTCCTCGGCCTCGGGGGCACAGCGTCAAGGCCCGCGCGCCCCGATCCGCGAAATGCCCCGTGGCCAAAATGGCATCGCCGGAAAAGGGGCTGGCGGCAAAGAGGCTCGCCAGGCTGGCGGGGATCCGGCAATCGGCAGGAGGCCCCTGAGGGATGCGAATGTTGGAGATGCGGGGCCACGGGGGCCGCAGAGGGCTGCCGCGCGAAAGCGGAAGGATCCGGACGGTGCGGGTTTGGCCCGGGAGGTGGAGGGGAGGGCGGCAGCGCCGATGGAATACGCTGGGAGCCCTGGACCCGCGGGCCTTGGTTATGCAACGCGTGGTGGAATCGAGGAGAGGGGACGCGCCCTGATCGCGCATTTTCCGCCATTGCGTTTCATCTTGCGTCTTCGTCGACCTGCACTGAAGGCCTGAGTTGATCTCGCCTTGCCTGCTGCTCGGTGCTGTGCGCGTTCTCGCGCTGCCCTCGAACAACTCTTCATCGACTGTGACAGCGTGAATCAGAGGCTTGCCATCGGCTTGCAGAGGCAGAAGCTGCCCATTGCACGCCAAGTTCCTTTCTTTTGGTGATGAATCTTTAACGTCCTGCATCTGCCTGATATTGTCCCAATACTGTAGTCGATGCCCTGGCGCTGGGCCCACGTGCGAAATCCCTGGTGCCGTTTGCGCAGGCCTGAGGCCCGCACAGGCGAAGCGCGTGCGCATGCCGGCGCTCGCAGCAGGACGCGCACGGCGGGTCGAGCGCCACGCGCGGGTGGGGTGGAAGCTGGATGATTTTCACATCAGCAGGCCGCTGGGAAGCGGCGCGGGAACGTTTACCTTGCGAAGGAAAAGGAGTGGCGCGATAGTAGCCCTGAAGGTGCGGTGCGCCATCGACGGGCCTCAGGGTCTTGGGGGCATGGGATTTCATGGAGGAGCTAGGTTCCTTGCAGGTGCTGACGGGCATGTACACAACCAGCACGGTCGTTTGCCCCGTCGGTTCAGTCGTTTCCTTTGCTGTGCTCGCAACCCGTAGGCAAAATGGACGAACTGTGGTCGAGTGAGCACATGCGCCGTGGGTGCCTTGCTGAATGTCCTTGGCGCCCCTTGGGCACCCTAGAAGCCCCTCCAGGCCGAAAATTGAACTCTGGAAAAGAGATTGACTGCGAAGCTTGTTTGGGGGATCTGATGCTTCCCTCCCAAATTTTGTGTCTGTACTGCGGGTTGCTTGATGAAAACTGTGCGAGCTATTAGCGCAGCACTGCAGACTTGTCCTTCAAAATATGCAAGGACTTAAGCTACTGCAGCAGCTTGCTACGTTCAGCAGCCGTCTTGCAGCGCTGATTGGGTGCCCCTTTCCCTGCCTGCCTGTGCCCATGTGCTTGCTTCGCTACTTTCTGTGCTCAGTGCGAACAACATCGCCTGGTAGGTGAAAGGTGAGCGATCTTCCACTTTGTGAATTCGAGTCCTGCCTGAGCAATTGCTGAGAATTCAGTTCCTCTGCTCGCCACGATGCAACTCCCTAAAAGCAGTTGACTTGAGTGGTGGAGAATCTCTGTTTCAGGTCATCTTCAAATCCCAGATGGAGGGGGAAAGGAACAGGCAACAAATGCGTCGAGAAGTGGAGATCCAGTCCCGACTTAGCCATCCCAACATTCTTCGCATGCATGGCTATTTTTACGACCAGGTATAGGGGAATCCATAGGACGGAGGACATGGCAGGCCTGCAGTATGGATGCACAGCATCTGCCAGTTTGCATGGAAAGATGTGCCTATGCATGTGTTCATATATTTGTGGACCCATGAAAATACAACTGGTTTTTGTTGTTGGTTGTTTGCTTGGCACACCAGGCAGACTTGTGCAGTATGCTTTACCCTGGATCCACATTTCAGATTGTGAAGGAAGGTGTTGAGATTCTGTTAACGATTTTGTGCACATTGTTGCCTCCTTATTTTGCGCTGTCATTGCTCTGGCTTTAAACCGAGAATCTTGTTCATTTGAGCTCCTGCTGTCCAGAAACCCCTTCAAGATCGGATATTCTATCCCCAATAATGAAGTTACTGGATCTAGGCACATTTGCCTGGCATTGCCTTAAGACGGGCCCCCTTCGTTTTGAAGGTTGACGAAGAAGTGAAGTGCTTGCTGAATAAGGTTTTCATCAAAGAACTTGAAGGCACCTTCTTTTAAATCATGTTGTGCATGGAGCTCATGTTCCGGATGTTGCTGTTTGGAACCATATGCGTGACTTCACTTTGTGGTTGCAAGTGCAAGTGCAAGTGTTTTATCGATCTTTGACAAAGGCAGTCAAAAGATTCACCCATTCTCTAATGTTTTTTGCAGCAACGGCTGTATCTTGTGCTTGAATATGCAAAAGGGGAGTTGTTCCAAGAGCTGCAGCGGCGGAAGTCCTTTTCTGAGAGAACAACAGCCAAGTACGAGCACATGCCTCCATTGGAAATGAGTCAACTGGATTGGCGAGTCTTCAACAGCCTGACAAGTCTGAGTAGCAGGAACAGTCCTTCCAGTTATCAGAGCACTGTTTTTTAACTCCACACCTCAAGTAACATCACATGGTGCACTTGTGCAATCCATGGAGTGCATTTGCATACTTTGGGTCAAGGGGGCTGAGCACCAGTGCACTTGTACATGAGATGTGATACACCAGTGATGCATCCTGGTGTCCAAAGCGTGGTACGCCTCCTAGGCTTTTGTTCTATTTGTGTCATGGCTGAATTGGCTCACATGGAGGCTGCATGTTTTCTTGATCTGATGGGGCTTGGGGACTAGGGGTGTTATTTTGACAATTATTTTGAGGTCACCATAGCTGCTGGCAGACCAATGCTGAGGAATGTTCCATGACCAGTCATTTCTCACACTATATTTAGGGATGCGTTCACTCGGCCAAGTGTGCCACCACCGTAGTGCTTTGCCGATTTCACCAGAAGCGTGTTGTGCCAATGCTGTGCTGGTACTGGATGGGTGTTAATCGTTCAAGCTGTCACTCACAGGTGCTGCTTTGAAGTCCTTGTCCTGTGTCACGCAACCCAAGTGCACGCAAAACATGTGTGCAAAGTATTCTTGAGGTTTATATGGAACAAACAGCATGCATGCATTTGTGACACCCCACATCGCTGTGCAGTTGTGGAATTCAGTGAGTACTGCAGAGTGTGTGCCGACACCTGTTGTGTGTTCCCAAGCTTTGTGGTTATCCTCAACCCTGAGACCCAAGATGTCCTCCACCCTTTTGGATTACAAATTCATCAAAACTGGTAAAAAGGGTGCAGATGCAAGCCAAGTGTTTGACTGATGTGCCCTAACAGTATGCTTGTCCCCCAGGTACATAGCCTCCCTGGTCCATGCGCTGCAGTACCTGAAGGCGCAGGGCATCATACACAGGGACATCAAGCCTGAGAACCTCTTGCTTGGGTTGGATGAAACCCTAAAACTTGCGGATTTCGGGTGGTCAGTGCATGTCCCTGTGAACGCACGACGCATGACCCTTTGTGGCACGTTGGACTACCTGGCACCGGAGATGGTGGGAGGCAGGGCGTACAACGGCTCTGTTGACGTGTGGAGCCTAGGTGTGCTGATGTATGAGTTCCTGTTTGGCAAACCGCCTTTCGAGTCGGTTGATCACAGGGCCACCTACAGGAGGATAAAGGGCGTGGATGTGAGGTGGCCCCAGCACCCATCTGTCAGCAGTCAAGCCAGGGACCTTATCCAGAAGGTGGGCAGCCAATGTGTGGCAGAATCGCACATTATTAAAACAAGAATTGGGACAAAGTGGGAAAACTGGGAAAATGGAAAACACGGGAAAAATGGGAAATGGAAATTGGCAGGTGCACACACACTTTGAATACATCTGTCGTAGTGGGACAGAGGAACGCCCTTGCACCTTTCTGGCAATCAGCCAGCATTTTGCTCCTGTGCAGATACGGCGTTCCACCTGCCAGCGAACAGCTGTGGCGGTTTGAGGTGTGTTTCTGGCACAGGGCTCTGTCACTGCAAGCAGCTGCTACCTGCAGTGCCAGTGCACAGAAACATCTCAAAGCAGGTCTCGATCCGAGATTTCTGACACCCGGATTATTGGACCTGGAAGTTGGCCCCTGAGCTTGGTTGTCTTGCTGCACAAGCATTGCATGTTTGTGATACAGTCAGTGCTTGCCTTCCTTATAATTGGTACTTTGTTCATAATGAAGGTCGTCATTGGCTGCTTTTGGCAAGAACCGGCAAGAGATGTCCATTGACTGGCCACAATGCGATGGGGCCCACATATTGTGAGCAGTGCAAGCTTGCAGCAGATCGAATTCTTGTGACTCTGTTTGACCTACATTTGAAGTAATGGTATTCTTGTGGTGGATGTGTCAGTGAGCTATATTGAATATCAATTTTGGCAGTGTTGCCGACAGAGACACCGCTGGCATCCTCACGCACTGAGCGAAAGCTGGGCGACGTCGCAATCTGTTCCATTGGTACAATGCCACAGAGTTTTGGCTCAAAATGCAGCGTCCATTGTCGCACACGTTTGCGCAGGGCACAGCAATCCCTTGAGTCAATCACGTGAAGTCAGTGATTCATGGGTGGCTGTTAAGATTTTCAAGTGGCTGGTAGTGAGTCACTGACGACCTTGGTTCTGCCTGTTGCGGTGTGTGGCCACTACGTCGTCAACTTTTTGGTGGTCAGGAATTGCTTCGTCTGTATGGCAAACATAGTCCCCAAATCTTACAGGTGTGTGCATGGTGCTCTGCAGCTGCTGACTGCTGACCCAGAGAAGCGGCTGCCACTGGAAGAGGTGATGACTCATCCCTGGATTCAGGCAAACGCCAGCGCTTCCGCCCTCGATGCAGCTCAATGATGGCTTGCGATAATGCAAGGTTTGCAGTCTGGACGCCGATTCGACTGGCATCAAAATCTCCATTGCCTTATTTCTTATTCTTTGGATTGAGCCTATGGTGCCAGGAACTTGGGGGTAATTCTTTTCAGCAGGGCGCGAAAATCTTCATCGAGTACCAATCCTCATCACTCGACGCCACGCTGCCCATGCAACTATTAGATGATGTTGGTAGAGTTTGGAGCAGGACGATGTTTGTCGCTGTGTGCACATCACAGCACACATCTGACTAGACTGCGTTTGCCCCAACTGGCAATGGTGTGCTGTAACTATACTGCTGTTGATTTGCAGGTCCATTGAAAGTAGTTTTGCAGACAAGTTGGGCTGCATCGCCAAGTTTAAATTGTTGGTCTTGGTCCATATTTGTACCCACACTCGGTGCTTGGAACTTGAAGAGAGAATGGAACTTGAGCACGTTGGCCTCCCAGAGGCAGTGGCGTCAAAGAATGCAACAATGTTAGGTATGCTATAGATGTTGTGAATCGGGCAGGCCATAGATCTATCTCGGTACTCACATGTTGCCGCTACAAATAAACACGCTCCAGCAAACACGAGTTGCTGCACTTGGTGGGGGTCACTCCTGGCAGTAAAACCTGCCTTTATGAGGAAACCCAATACCTGAACGAAACTGTGAATGCATTTGCTGGACGGGCCAGGCTTCCTGTGGCAAATATTCAAATTCTGTGGTTTGGGATTGGATAATGTATCATGCAGAGATCTCCTGTGACGGTAAATATCATGTTTAGAATAGTGAGGTGTGCTAAATCTCCAATGTGCCAGGAATCCGGCCAGGCACAAGGACGCCCACAACCAACGCTTGCTATAGCCATCCATGCCATTGCTTCTGGAGTCAATTCGTCACTCTGGTGCTCTCTGCTCCCCAGCCAGCGAAGAAATTGCCCCCTTTGTCTTTAGGAATATTTCCCTATCGCTCGTCCAAAACCACACCCCAAATTTTCCCCAAAAGAATATTTGGCGCCCGCAATCTGCACAGATGAGGGTGAGCTTTGGTGCCACATTTGTGCAGCACAGCCAACTATCGTCATAACTTTCCCTTCAAGAAGGTGGCAAAGCGTGCAAGTCCTGCAAACACTTTGTGGGCCTGGTCCGGTGGACGCAAAGACCTGCAGGAGCAAACCAGATGCTGAAAGCACAATTCAAGCACCTGTATTTCCAAAACTTAGCATCCAACTCAGCCGATGGCCCAATAACAAGCCCAAGCACAAAAAAAAACCTGGCATAGTCATGAGTCCCAACCCACAGTGCAACAAATAGATTCTCCACCACCCTGAGAAAGTAAAACTCTCTGGCTCTGGCTCACGTTGCCAAAGCCCACTAATTCGCATGCAGACACAACAGTAGCACTGCTCATCATGCAACATGGGCTCGTGCAGAAAATGCAACCTACCTCAATATCGGAAGAGGACCTTGCAAAGCCTTAAATCTCGGCCCTGGCGGCTGGGGGGGAGTCAGTCTCTGGTCTTTTGCCTTCTCCAAATTCTGCTTGCCACGCCCCGAAGCCTTCCGGGAATGGGACTGGCCTGATTTTGAAGCTCCATCTAAACGGCGATAAATGAAATCACTGCCAAACTTGGCGAGATGCCGCTCCTTCGCTGGATAGTCAGACAAAGGGACGTCCCCCACTGCTTTCTCTATTCTGTGGATCGCAAAGGGCGCATATGGGTGGGCATTCTCGAGATGCTGCTGGCGGTGGGCCGCATTCAAACTGGACAGCACAAACACAAGAGAGCGGAATTCACTGACAGCCAATCACTATTCCAAGCATCTGACGAGGGCTTCATAAGTGCATATGTGGAAGCGCGATATGAGTTTCCAGAAGGCTGACACAAACCGGCTGCCCTCAGCAATGGTTGGGAAGTTGCAAATGTGTGATACACTGTTGGGTGGGTTGCTCGCACCGTGCGCCTTGGATCTCCTGTTCTCATATGCTGTGACAGTAGCATGATGGCAGCAGGGAATGCATCACTGTTCATCGCTGTTGCTATGGCAGGATGTGCCATGTACACATGTTTTCCCCAGTGGCATTTTGGAGGGTTGCCATGCTATCGTGCACTGAGAAACCTTCACCATTTTCCCACAGTTTCTGTAAATTACAGGAGTGCTACACTGCTGAGAAACCGGAAGCGATATTGTGAACAGTAACAACATAAGCCACGCTGCATAGTGCAAATTCGTACAATAAAAATAATGTACAACAACATGTAACTGTGTTTGTGCTACCAACATTCATCAGTGTCGCTCATTCCAACGAGTCGCAGATGGGTTCTCCCAACATTATCAAAGAGGTGCAATGGCAGCAACTGCCCGATTTGCCAGATGCAATCAGTGCGGATGAGCACACACTCCAACGTTCAGAACATAAAGACCTATTGGGTGGACAAGGACACTCCCTGCCCATGAAAGCACCCAGCCCTGTCAGTACGTTATCCGCTTCTTGAGAGCTTCGATCTTAGTGGACATCAGTGCTGTTTCCTTTTGAAGTACTGGGTCCGTCTCGTTCGATTTTGACAGCCACAAGAGCTTCTCTTGCAACAGCAGCCTGTGGCGTGACATTTGGGCCAGCGCCACTTGATGTGCAGCCACCTCTGATGACAGGCGATCGCACTCCTGTGTCACCAACAGGCACACAAAGAAATCTGCTGTGAGTTGTTATTTCTATCTTGGATGCAGCAATACCTCATCAGGCATGAGCATCCAGGTGCCACCCCTGTCCAGACAGAAGTGATGCAGGTGTTTTGGCAATGCTCGTGCAACAGTTTGCTCTCACATTTCATGAGATTACACAGACATCAACATTAGCAAGCCTTGTTCCTCCGTCCAATCGCAATGGATTCTGAACATGTCTGCAACACTGTGAGCGAAGCCACATTAGAGCTGAATACATGACTTCTCCCACATCAATTTTTAGGCAATGCACTGCAGCAATAAGACAAATTGCAACACAACGCAGAGCGCGGCAGTTGTTGCTGAGAGAACAGAATGGCAATCCATTGGGTGTCAATCCCAAAAACATCGTTTGGGTATGTTGCATGCCATGCCATAGAAGCTGACTGAACAGTCTCCACGTGCAATCGGACAATCACCACACAACTTCCAGCACTGCCCCATAACCATCCAGTACAATACAGTGCCAGACTGTTATAGTGCAGTACAGTATACAATGCCGTACAGCACTACACACTGCTGCTCCAACTGTAGTTCCATGCATACCTTGCAGTCAGTGTACATGTCGTATATAGATGAGTCCGTATTCATGAGGTGCCTGAGGGCCATGGGCGCTACGCTCTGCCCTTGCTTTGGCAGCAACGCCATTGCGCAAACTACGGGCTTCATGGCTGAGCTGGATGAGTCATTTTTCCGTTGTCCTTGCTGTGCTTGTCCTTTCAGTGCACGGCCTTGCTGTCCTTTTGGTACAGCAGAAGCCATTGCCTTTTCTTGTAGCCTGTGGCAGAGCAAGCTGCACTGTGTTATGCAATAAACAGCTCAAAACAGGTGCGTCTGTAGCGGGGGAAGAGGGAAACACCAATCAATGTCCATTCAGAGTGACTTTTGCACACTTAAACGTCACAAAAACACAGAACAAAGAAAGAAGGACAAAACCTCAGTGAGGACACTGATGTGGACCTTTGGCTTTGAAGCTTCCAAATGTTTACAATCATCACAGTGCCAAACATGCAACGACTACACGTATCCCAATGTCAACGTGTCAAATCATTGCCCTTCCACATGGAAGGGTATTTTCCTTCTTTCTCCCTCTACCCTCAAAACAGCAGAAGCCAGTTGAAGAAGACTGCAGTGTGGCAAACTGCTTGGTTCATGCATCCAACATCAGAACACCCAGACACAGCTCCTCAAAAACACAAGGCAAGACCTTAACAACATCAATTCTCTTGCATGAATTCAACAACATCAATTCTCTTGTATGATTGGATTGAATCACAGTACCGAGTTGTGCAGAACAAAGAGAATACGCAACAATCGCAATGGGGGCAATGCCCCATGCATAAATATCTTACCTCTTCTTGTGAGCAGGCGGGGCAAGTTTGAACTTTCTGAGGACCTGGCAAAGCTCATCCGAGGTCGGACCAAGTCCATCGTAGCAGAAGCGATAGTCGGGACAAACACCTCCCTGGTACATGTCCAGTATCCAAGACAGGCCCTGCACGTTGCCACAGCAGTGCCTGATGATCATTTTGTGCAAAACAGGCCAGACGATGGGCTATCCCCCTTGTGATCACGAATTGTGCACTGCACTTGCCTTTCAGACTGTGAGATGCAGAAAAGCTTTGCAACATACAATAGAAGCCTGACAAAAGGATCAGTAAAGTAGAGACCACACAAAGAGAAATGTGTAAGTATGTGAGCAACAAGCCATTGCAATGGTACACAAGATCTAGATGAAAAAAACTGTACTTCCTCCATCTCAAAAATCGTCTCCGATCTCCAATTCTTGCCAGAACTTTGCAAGATCAACTCGATCAGTCAACCTGCCCCCATATTTGGATTCCTTGGTTGATTTCAGGTTGATGTGAATCCTGATTCTGTTAGTCATCACCATACAACCTGAAACTCACAGCTTTAGCAAAAATGCGCCTGTCCAGTTCCATGCAGGCTCTCAGTTCCCTGCATTATTGCAATTTAGGGCATACATTCAACCATCATTACCACGACCCCGATTGGCAGAAATCTGGCCCTGACCAGCTAGGATGTTCCTACTTCCTGTACCCCAAACTTGCCCACACCCACCAAAATGCTAAGAATGTTAACTGCCCTGCATAGGCACCAGGAATTGAGGAATTAGTGAGGAAAACCGTGTGTGGCGAGGAAGACAAATGGCCCCCAAGCACCCCATGCCTCCAGGCACCAGGCAAACAGAGAATGGAATCAGCAGTGACAAGCATGGTCAGGCAAGCACATGTACCTCATGGTAGAGCTATAATGAAAGGCCATGCACCCCATCCATTGCCAAGCCAAACGTTCCCTTGCCCTGCAATGGCAATAACAAGTACACCTCTGCAACAAAACCAAAGCACAGCAGTGACAGGGCTTATGCCACTGAAAACATCTTTCTACAGATATTTCTTTGGATATTTTTCTTGCGTACATGGGCCCCACCTGCAAGTACTGCTCTGGATCTGCTGCTTTGATGTTGACGGTCACAGGTTGTGCTCTTTGTGGAATTGATGCTTTGTCCAGAAGGTCCGCCACAAATTCCGCATCCAGCACGGTGAAGCCATCTGCGCCCCGATTGGCCAAAGCCCGTTTCTGGTACGTTGGCAACTTCCTCATTCTCAAGTATGTCGCCCACAGGCCGTCATGATCTGAACATGGCGCAAACAATGCTCATGGGATATTGTGAATCTTCTTGGTTGGTGAGCATGTAAAGTGCCAAATTGGTCAGGTTCGTGCACAATTTTGTTGCTGGTACGCCAGTCAATGTGACAACGCAGGGTTGCTACTGAATCAGCGACTTGATGCAGAATGCGGGGCACACAGGGGATAGCGTGGGCGCACGCAAGATAACACTCCCCACATTCCTGACGTCAGCCCTGATGCTCAACCGGGGGGGGAAGGGGGGGCGGGGGTTGTCCTCCACGATCTACGGTACTCAGGGTAAGATCTGTTACAAAAGAGAGAGAAACAGGCCATACAAAGGGCACCCCCTCCTAGGCAAGTGTATGTGAGGTTCTGTTCCATGCTATGAAAAGATAATATAGAACCTCCGAAGCAAAGATAAGCAGGCAACACAAGCAAGGCATAGGCAAGAAGAACATGCACTCGGGGGGTCCGTATGAAAGGTAGAGAATGTGCAGAATGTCAAGTGTAATGTAAGGCCTCCAAGGACCTGCCCATACACCCAAGACCCAGCCACCCGATATTCAATACCCAACAATGTCCCAAAGAAAAGCTCCCGGCAACCCCGGACGAACGTATACATCCCGTTACAAGTCCAACATACATACGCAGGGTGGAATGCACCAGATGTCTTTGTTGTGGGCAGGGGGGTGATGATATGAAATGGATAGCACAGTCAGGAAGAGTTCGTCACAACACAAGAGATGCATAACATGCAATTCAGTTCTGCCACACTCCATGCAATGATCACACAGTGAGCACTGCAAGCAGATTGCCAGTCAGGCATTTCAATCGTGGCCAGTGTGACTATTGCACGCTCTCTCACAGCTACTGCCATTTGGAGGATAGGGCACCAGGAACAGGCGGGTTGGCCAGTTGGCACACATGTTTGCTACATGCCAACACTTGCCTCCAGCAACCCAGACCAGCATTCTCCTTTCACCACCCATGGGTGAAGAATTCGCATCTCTGCTCAAACGCACCTGAGTGCTTGCTTCTGGGTGAATGCGGGCGAGCAGACCCCTATCTATTGGTATATGTGCTGCCGTTTCTTACCGCTTTCCAACCACACTTGGTGAATTCAGCATCACCATTGGATTGGAAAGAGTCCAACAAACTTCTTGCCCAAGAGGAGAGTGCCTTTTGTACACCATGTTTCCCCTTATGGCTGCTAGTACTTCTGCCAACTGTTGGTGGAAAAACAAGGAACCCGGAGAAGTTATACCCTCAGACAGTGGGTCAGATGGTTGGGAAGGGAATCGCGGTTTGAAAGGCCCTTGTGTCACACCTCCAAAAGAATCAAAACGCTTCATTGCCACCCCTGGCACCGCAGGGAGGTAGTCATTGCCTCTTCCCAAGATGCACGTCAACGCCAGGTCCTGTTTCAGCCCTCGAAGCCGCCGTAGTTTCTCCTACCCAGAGCCACAAGGAGGCATCAAGCAACAGTCCCTGAGTTCATCAATGCTATTTTGGAGCATACTACAGGAAATCTATACCCCTTCTGCAGATGGAATGAAGTACGTTATGTTGTGCACTGAAGTACATATAATTTGTCATGCAGCAGAAATGCAGTGCAACAGTTGGGTTTGAGCTGGACCAAATGCTGGTCTCTGGTAGGGAATAAAATTCGATGCTGGGCTCTTGTTGAGGATTTACCAGCACAGGTAGGTGACTCAAACATGTAAAGTATCCAACATCGCGCAATGTGACTTACAACGTTCGCCAGGTAGGCCCGGTGTGCTGAATTTTCCTTTCTTAAGATTGTGCAATCATTTCTTTAACGCAACTGATCTTCTTGTGTTCAAATCGCAGCGAGCTCTCTGGTGATGTGGCATTAGGCCCACAACTTTCTTGCAGAATGCAGGCAACGCCATGGACTGTTGAATGAAAACCAGGTTTCAGGAATAGCGAAACAGGTAACCAATCAGGCCCTGTGCACCTTTACTGACCTTTGCATCTTCCACAGGAGGAGGGCCGATGCGCTGCCACAACTTGTGCAGCGCGTCCACTGACAGGATTTTCATCTTATCAAGTGGCGGGGGATCTACTTCGAGGATCTGCCCACAGACGTGTAGGTGGGGTGTGTCCGTCAGAAGAGCCATGAGGATGAGGTCTGAGTCATTGCCAACAACAGCTGCAACGCAAAGCGCAGTCACAAAAGATAAACAACTTTGAAACCAGCCAATGCGAAATCTGAACCATCAAAGATGGTCAAATTTGAATTGAATGTTGTGAAATGCAATGAGCAACAATTCCATCCTTGGAGTTGGCTGCAGGGCAACCACATGCTCAGTTCCATTGACAGGGTGGAGAGTAATTTCGATCTGTCCAGAACAAACTGGATGCAAAATGGACATTGCAAGTCCCCATGCACAGCAAGCAAACTGTGCATTGTCAAATCTTCTACAGAATCTTGGCAGGCGATGCACACTGCATTTTACAGTGATGGTTGGACAGAGAAAGCAAGGTGCTGTGAAAATGACGATCCCCTCACAAGCAACACTGTGGAGTTGATGCGACAACCTCCCAGCGGACTCAATATCAGTGCAATCTGGGGTATGCAGTGCACCAAATACCAAATGAACTATGAATTCGGCACAAAGAACACGCCGCTACCTGAACGGCCTCTCAGCGCAGCATGACAATGACACAGAAGTGTCCAGCAAAACATGCTTAATCAGATGCCAGCAAAAGCAAACAACCCATTGTGCAACATCTTGCAGAGACTGCTGATTCTACACAAATCAATCATGCAGCAGATGTCAAGATTCTAACCATTAAGCATACCATGTGCATCATCTTGCCCTACGTGCTCCAAGGGTCTGTGTAAACGAGATAATATCTTCATTTCACCTTCACCCTGAGTGAATGTAACCACAAAGCAAACGTTCTCAGCCCAACTCCACACACTTTGGCGCATCAAGACAACACATATAAATTGTGCACGGGTGACTTGTGCAAAGAACACCCCACCAGCAAGCAACATGCCATCAACACCTGCAAGCCTGCGTGTGGAATGCTGGTGATATTCATTTCACCTGTTTTGACCCATAGCTGACAGAACAGGCCTGGCCACTGTCTCAGCAACGGATTGCAACTATGCCATCCACAGGTTCATCGCACACAGTCCAAGTAACTTCAAACTAAGCGAACCCGAATACTGCAGAGGAAACAAAAACGAAGGCAATTTTGCCAAGAAGGGCAAAATGATGCAACAAACATCCATTTGCCATCTGGATCACACTCTCCATGTTCTGCTCGATCCAAAATAACAGAGCACACGTGGGATTTCACCCTGGCAACAGCAAGGTGGGAATTGCAAAATCGACAACATCAACATGAAACTTAACATCTTCTCCAGGCAATTTCTCCCCAAGACTATCCGAGTACCTGGACAGTGGCGCCCGACAGCTCATAGTGAAGATGCGAAAATTTCTTGGTCATCAGCCTCTGACAGATGTAGTAGGCCAAGGAGTCGCTCACTTCTGCCATGAAGGGTGTGCCAGGGGTGAGGGCAAGAGCTGACACAACCTTGCCCTTCCTCATCGCTTCAGTTAGCACCACTTTCTGACCCATAGAACAACAGGACAACATGAACAGCCAGAAAGATCACGCTGTTTGAATCAGCACAGATCTGGCTAAATCAGACAGAGATTTTCAATCCAGAGAGAATGCAAGGGGTGTGGTGAACAGGTGCCAATGGCAGGCACCTTTGGTTAAGGGGCAGCCTCACTGCACAGAAAGGGGGTGTTCCATGCAAACAGATCAACAGAATGACCAAGAAATTTTGCACTCAAAAGTTGCAAAGCAACGAGAAATGGCAGGAAAGAGGGAACATCGACACTCACAACCAGCAAGCAGGTGAAGCAGGGCAAACATCTGATATGCGGCAATTGTTGGGCCTGCTTTTGAGCAACACCACGTCTTTGAAGAACGGGACAGGTACAGGATAATTCCACTGTTGAGATATCAGCACACCAGCATATGCAGCAAGTTGCAGGGGTGCCACATGGCATCTTGACCCAGATGTCCCATTTGCAGGGTGTCAGCCACCTCAGACTTGGATGTTGTTGCAGCGAAAAGGATGGTGCATACTACACTTTCGTCTACATTCAATGCAGCCTGGGTCTATGAAATGACCTCAACTATGTGCCCAGTTTAGGCAGTTCAGCAAGGCCACCTTTGGCATCGAAGTAAGGCAAGTGTGCAAAGGAGCACCAAAGCAGTCTGGACTGAGGTGGTTGGTGGTATTCCTGGCAAATGCAGTGGAGTGTCACAGCAGTAAGCTGCATAGCATCACCACTCAAGCAATCATGGCAATTTTGCCAGAGCGTTGTGACATCAATCCTTGCTGATAACATTTGTCAAGCAGATGGCATGGCAACCCCTTTTGCCACTTGGTCATACCAGATAGAGATGTACCTGCATGCCATTTATTGAAACGCATTGATGATACTGCAGGACCAGGTGACAGCGTTCAAGGGTTGTGACTGAATTGAGATCAGATCATAATAACCACAACTTCTGCACAATGGGATCAGTGAATCGCCAATAACCACATACCTTTCTTCTTAATCTTTGGGTCATAAGTTTGGCAAGTGGTGCAGGGCCATCAAGGGCAAATAGGATGCTCTTCTGTGGATTCATGGCACTGACAATGCTGTCCAGACGAGCGTACAATGAAACATGAAAATGACCCATATTGTAAGCTGCAGCAGATGGGCACAGATCCCAATCAGCACTTGCAACGGTCAATGGGACAGACACTACGTTGCACGGCCATGATCCGCACTGCACATCCTGACAGTCACCAGTCCAAGTTCTGCAACAACCGCAATCCGAAAAATTGCATGGACAAGTAGACAATGCTGACCCCAGCAGGCTGTGAAATTCTGTGAGGCTCTGGGCGATGAACATGCTGAATGTGCGTGGACATGCCGGTTGGTAGTCCAAGTTAAGCATATTGCTGTTTTGTGAAGAAACTCCAACGAACAGCATTAAAAAACATCAGGGACGGGGGGGGCATCGCCACATCGGCACCATCACTGCAGTCCCAGCCACTCCTGCTTCACCTTTGTGCTAGCAAATCATCGACACAGTGCTCGATGATGTTTGCACATAATCAACACGTTTGTGTTTGCACATCATGCGCATTGTTTTCTGTTTACATGGCATCAACATTGGGTTGATGCGTTGGGACATTACCCCAACATGCCCTTTGCCATTTGCAATGGTTGGAGCTCACACAACTGGTGCACTTGAATTGACAATGTTCCGTGGCCACCCTGCGCTGCACATTGCGTCCGGGCCTCGCGCAGCTCATGGAGGCGTCCGATCTGTTAATTGGTGAACATCCACCGCCCGCGCACAACACGCACAGCCCACAAAGACCCAGCGTACCGTAATGACAATGAATGCAGAACTAAACGCAGTCCTTTCACCTTGCAGGTGGTGATGGGCGCAAAGCCGCGCATCCAACTGTTGCCACTGTGATCTTACATCCCATCGCTCCCCCAACAACCAACGAAACACGGGCCGCGCACACCAAAGGCAGCACACCGCCCATTGCCTGATCCGATCCCCACCTTTCCTCAAGACGAGGTGCAGCACGCTGTTCATGTCAATGTACAGGTGGTCTATCTTCAGGCCCTTGAGGTTGACAAAGGCGCCGGCGTACGTCGACGTGAACCAGGAGTTGAAGCCGGGGATCCCCATCGCGCCGACCTTCTTTCAGAACAGCGCCAAGCGGCGGCCAGGCCCGCGAGGGGCGCTCTGCCTCTGCCGCGAGCGCCTGGAATCCAGACGCCGGCTTGGGAGCAGCTTGCGCCCCGTGGAACCCCCGACCACCAACCACCTGTTTTCGCGCTCCCCGTTCTGAATGTAGGGAGGGTCACGCGATAGCGCCCCCTCTAGGAGCGCCCGGGTCCAAATGGCGGACTGCTACCAACGAAGTGCCCATCACAAACCCTCATAATGACTACCGTTTCCCGGAGTGGGGAGGGCAAGCGCGTTGGCTAATTAATGTTAGCGACCCCATCATTGATGTAGGTGGGGAGAGCTGGGTGTCGAAGGGAAGCGTGCTGTGTACTGCTGGAGTGGCCCGGGAAAGCCAACATTGCATGATAAGATGACAAGGTACAGAAGAGAAAACACTCTGACGACACTTGCTCTTTCCTCAAATAATCGTTTGGCGTGCTGCATCATGCTTTGCGAGGAAAGAAAACATTTCTTCGGAACAGTCTACCGTACGGTACTAACCGAGGCAAAGCACGAGCTTGTTGGCAGTTTTGCTCGTACCTGAGCCAATATTTTCACAGGAGATGTTTGGACATAAGTTACAGCCAATGAAAAGCAAAAATACTGTCAAAATTTCAGATCACTGAGTGTTTGAGCAAGCCATGCTCTGAGCCGCTACAACTCAATTTTGCGAATAATTCACGCCACCTCGTACCACAGTGCATTACGGTACGCTTTGCGGCAAATTGTGGCGAAATTGAGGCAGTGATGCTTGCGGGAACAAATCCGATTGGGCTTGGGCCTTTAGGGTATGAGGACTCTCCAGCACAATGAGCATGTCTCATACAATGGGGAACCTTCCTGAGCCAGACTATTGTGAGACAATTCCTACACTAAAGATGTTGGAGGAGATGTCTCTGAATGCAACAAATCCATGGGGGTGAGCTCCAGTCAAGGGGTAGAGTTTTACTTTCAGGGTGCAAATAGGATCATGCGGTATTCGTGCCTGGTGTAGAGTGAGCTACAGCATGTGTACCTACCAACCTTGCACCCGGGGCGGGGGCGAGATGACCATCGAACAGCGCCCCACTAGAACCACCCCTCTCCTGAAACAGGAGCCTGCTGCAACAGGGAATAGTGCACGGGGCTGGTTCCGTATGGATGCCCTTGACTGGCAGACTTCAAGTCATTTTGATTGCATACTCTGACACTCAAACACAGATTTCTGTGCGGACTTGAGCTTCAGAACGCCAGTCTGTGAAGTCAAGATAGCTGCAAGGAGAGCCTACAACAGGGAGTCCTCTGCAGTGTAAAAATTCAACTCAGGCGTCCATAGGCTACAAGCAGAGAACTTCCAAACCTCAAGGAACTGGGCACAACCAAAAAATTAACAGCAGAGTGCAATGCCATAGGGAAGCCCCAAGAACTGCAAATCGTTTGTATCTATGCCAAGTACCCATCGAAACCTTTGCCAAAGTACATTCACACACATGCACAGAGGGGACCTCTGCTAGCCATTTCCAACAACACGTTTCTGTGACATGACACACTGCCAGGGCCGTAATCTAGGGGCAGGACCCTGTGACGGCAAGACCAGCAATAGTCCATGAGAGCCTCATTTCCTTGGAGTCATAAGGGCCATGCAGGTTACTGCGAGCAGAGCAGCGCCCACACCGCTGGCAGCTCCAACAGTGTACAGCATAGATATGTCATACATCTTCGCAGCTGGCTGAACTGACACTAGTTCTCTGCTCTTGACATTCTCAGCTTGCGCCAGCACCAGCTCTTCTGCAATTTCTTCATTCTCCTTGGTCACCTTGCTGACTTGGGCCCGCTCCTCCTGTAGGCCAGTGAGTGCAGTTGCCAGCTCTTGTTGCATGCCATCCCTCTCCTTTTTAACCAATTCAAGTTCAGTTTCAATCTGTTCCTTGTCCTTGGTGAGTTTGCTCACAATGGCAGACAATTCCTCAGCCTTCTTCTTTGATGCTTCTGACTGCTTTTCTGCCTCAGCGATCTTCTTGTCCTTCGCAGCTAGGTCTCTGGACATCCACATTTTAGATGCCTCCACTGTCTCCACGGACTTTTCTGCCGACTCCTGTGCCTTCCGTGCTTCTGCGACCTTCACCAACAGTAGAATCAACCCCATAAGGATTAGAGGCTGCTCAAGCAGGCAGCCAAGGGAGTTGAAGCAATGTAAGCAACATCCAAGTTGGTTCACAACGTGCCAAAATAAGAGAAAGGGAGCCCACTTTTGCAAAAAATGCACACACTGCAGGCAAGGTTGGATGGATATATGCACTCACCTGATCATGCAATTTCTTCAACCTCATCTCCATGGTTGCTTTGTCACTCTTCCAAGACTTTGTTTGTTCTTCTAAGTCCTGCACACTGCCTTCAAGAGATTTTGCCTTCACCTCAGCCATCCTTTTCTGTGTCTCCAAAGCCTGCTTCTCCTGCTCAAGGCGTGCGACACTGCTCCGCAGCTTCTTTGTGTCAGCCTCCATCTTTGAAACTTTCGTCTCCAGCTCCTTCACCTTTCCTTGCGGAGTTTCACTCTTCTTGGAGTCGGTTTTGCTTGCCTTTGCCAAATCACTCTGCAGCGCTTGTACCTGCTTTTCTGCAGCAATCCTCTGGCTGTTGCAGGTGTCCAGTTCAATTTTCAACCTGTCCAAGTCCTTCTGGAGAGTGTCCATGCTGTTGGTGCTCGCAGGCCCAGTCTGTTTTTCATTTCGAGTCGCCATAGCTCTCCAACCTGCAGCAACCTGTGGCGATGCAACCTAGCAGGGCCAGCCACACACTCGCCAGCCTGTTCTCCTCCAAGCAAGGTCAGAGTGGCATAAAACCTGCCAAGGATAACAGAATGAGCACTGGCTCAGAATTTGGATGGACAAGCAAAACACCCAAGCACAACATGCCCTCCTCAAGATCACAAGAGCAGCACGGCAGTGGCTGCAACAGTTTCATTTTGTAGCTGCTCTGAAAATATTGGAATAATGCACAGCTTGACATCGATGCAAAGCCCCTGTCCTTTGACTACAGACACAGAAAGGAATTCAATAAGCTGCCACTCCACCGGCACTCCACAGCGCGCAGAGAGCCTAAACACAGATGTGCAGCCGCAATTACCTACGCAGAGTCCAACTCTGAGGAAGCTCTATTCTCGGTTCCGGGACTGGGGATCATTCTAAAGAGGGATCCGAGCCGCACATTGACAGCATCATGCGTGCGTCCGCTCAACAGACAGCGGACAGCGCAGCCTAGCATGGGCTTATCTCGGCAAAACAGCAAGGCAGATGCGGCACACACGTGTTCGCGAATGGTCCAGTTTGAGACTCTTGTCCAGGTGTAGGGAGGCGCGACCGCCCTTTCCCAGCAGTGCTTCAACCACAGCTAGGGCAAAATGGCACTCGTTGTGCTGGCCAGACGGTCCACCGTTTAGAATCCCATTCACTCGATACCGCGCCTACTGACCTGCGGTGTGTGTCACGGGGCACGGGGCTGTCGTTCGGCAGGCTTGCGCGCCGGCGAAAGGCAGGCGTGGGGTGGTGTAAGCGGATGGTCGCGGGTGCAGTTGCGAGGTGACAGTATACGGGCGCAGCGGTGCTGGAACCGGTGCATGTCGGACCTTGTTGGCTCAAGGACAGGGACGTTCCCACTCCATGAACATCATGGGAAGGTGGCACAGGAGCCAATGAGAACCGTTCCTGCATGCCACCGCCGGTGCTACATGAATGACCACCGTTTAGCTGTCTGGGTCACTTCTGGCAAAGGCGGATGACGGGCATCTGCTGTTATCGCGCTTGCACACTGCAAGGATTGGCTTGGGTTAGCCACGGTGGCATGAATAGACAGAAAAGAAAGAATGAGGGAAAAGTTGTGACAAACGGTAGTGACGAGAAAGCATGAGGGTTGTGATGAGGGAATGGTGGATAAATAGGGTCAGCCAGGGCTTACTAAAGGCTTCATCTTGTGTGTTCATTACTTTTCATCCTGGCAAGTGTTTCCGCAGAATGGTCAGCAGCACGTGTTGATGGTTGAACTGTGGGATTCTGGGACATGTCTTGGTGGACTGGACTTTGGACGTGAGTAAAAATGGGTCTGGTGAGGACTTATTATGCCACGATCTCCCCAAGGGCAATTGAGATGTCTTTCCTGGCAAAAGGACGTATGTGGCGCGGGTGTTGATGTGATTCAATGGGATTCTTGTGAATTATAAGAATCTCAACCACTCACATCACCCCGTACATCAGATATGCCTAGGTCCACTCAGAAGAACTACAAATGCACACACCCGGGATCAAAACCGTGTAACTTGTGTGGCTATGTTTAGAGAAGATATTGTTTTGAATTTGGTACGCTTAGCATCAATGTGACGTTAAGCTCAGACCCCCCTCCTTAGCGTCAATCCTTATTTCCATTCCGGGATGACTCAGCAACATTACCTAGCAATGCCATACAACTTCCAAACAGTTTTAAGGGAAAAAATGGCCGAAAGCTTGGTGATTGCAGTGATTTAAAAATGCGATGCCAAAAGTCACTGTAGCCGATGGGAGCAGCCCCAAAGCCTCAAAGTTTGATCCATTCTATTGACTTCCTCGAAGATGGAAAGTTTTGAGGGAGGTTTCGCAGCAAGTCATGACCTATCTTCCACTGATCACTGGCGTTTCTTTTTGCATCTTCCCACGTTATTTTGAATTTGTCACATTACTTTAGTGCAATTACATAATCTCTTAGCGTCAATGGCTGAAACCCTACCACACTTGACGTCAATTTGACGCTCAGCGTACCAGATTCAAAATGATGTCTACCCCTAGATGTTATTCCGTGATGCGCACAGATGTGCATGGGTCCATTTCTTGTGACATGCCTGGATACGTTTGGATCGCTTGCTTGAATGCACATGCATGAGCGAAGTCCAAGAAAAATTTGTCACACCAAAGTGAATGCATTTTGTCAAGGGAAGTTGTTTCCTTGTTTGCTTCCATCCCAGCCTGGCCACTTCGCCAATGCGCTTCAGTTCTCATGTCTAACTCACTGGAAGTCGCAAAGGGGTGCGGGCTTGAGCGGGAAGTCTTTCCAGGGTAACTGGTGGAGGATACATCGGCCTGCGAAATTTCTGACTAATTTTTCGCCGCAAGTGAAATTGATTACAGAAAATGGACACCTCTGCCAACGTGTGTTGTTCTCATAACAGACCGCCATGACCGAACATTGACCATTAGTCAACTACCGAAGACATCAATACATTCTCATTTGTGTGGCAGCTGCACGTACAGCCAGGCTTAGTGTTTACGTTTACGGCTCCATTTTTGCTTTTACGTTTCTAGGCCGAAAAAATGCGTAACTAGAGAAACGGCCACTTTTACGGCCATATTTATGCGTATTCACGGCTGGTCGACACCCACAGATTACATGATGATGTCCCACCCCAACGATCAATCTTCCACTCTCTTCAGCACCGGCAACATAGCGCACACCTCAAAGTAAGCAAGGGCAACGACGCCACAGAGCAAAAGATCGTTTTGTGCCTATTTCAGCGCGTCTAGATCCCACTGTCCGGACTCCCGCTATCTGTATGTACTGTCTTGAAGTACACAAGACCCATTTTCACCCATTTTTATGCATTTTTACGCATTTTTTGGCGATTTACGCGTACAAACGTAAAAACCATTTTTACGCGTAAATAGCCGTAAATAGAAGAATGTTTGCACTGTAAAGTCCAAGCCTGGGTACAGCACTTCACCGTTACATCTACTGCGCGATCTTTTCTAAACTTTCCTTATCCAGCTCTCCTTTTCCATGTTTGAGCTAGTCAGCGGGGCTCCATGCACGATGTCAGTATGTGTTGTGCATGGTAGCAGGGGTGGCAACTGACCTTGAAACTGCTGGATCAATTTTCGCCGTTGCACAAGCCAAGCTTGTTATTTACATTTACGTTCGTGCGTTTAAGTTTTTACGCCTAAAACGTTGTTCGAGGCAGCCGTTCATTAAAGAGCGTCTTTTTCATTATGCGGTTCTGGCCGCCAAAATCAAGGGGCAGCTGTGAATGAACACCCAAGAGCCAAGGTGTCACTGCCCGTACGAATGGACCACGTGCTAGCTACATAACATTGAGTGTCCGAAACTACAGTTTGAGCACACAGAAATGTGTTTGATGCCTTCTCCTTTGGCAGGACACGGCCCGCCACTTTGTGTAGTGCACAACTGCAGCCCATCAGCACATTTTCTGCGCATTTTGACCAAAGCACCAGTTTGAAGCCGCGAATTGCACCTTTACACAGATTGCACACACGCACACACATACACACCACTGCACCACACAGCCAAATTACAAACCAGCCCCATTCTACACCTTCCTGACTTGGACGCGTGCTGGAAGTTTCACTTTCGCGCTCACATCCTTGCACACTCCTTGGGTGACTGCGACCACCCTCAAGGGAGCGCCACGTTGTTCCAGCGCGCGCCCTCATGTTGCGGCCTCTCCAAGCTTCTCCTCTCAGCCGGGCAACCCCTTCTCGGGGCCTCTCCGTGGCGGACGCCACCATCTCCGTGTCGATGGATTTTGATGGGCAGATCTCCGATGGCCAGCCATCGGCGTCTCGCCATGGTCGCGCGCCTTGTGGGCGTCCTTCACCGGGTTGGGCTGCACCTTTAGGGCCTTCGCGGCCTGCCTATCCCGTGCGTTTTGCCTTGGTTATGCGGCGGACGCCTTCTCGGCGTCCTTTGGGCGTTTGTGGCCATCCCCGAATCAGATTCGAGGGATGCCTTGAAGGGATCGTTGGGCAGACCGCCCAACGGACGAGGCGCCGAAACGGCGCCTTTGTGGGTGCAGTGCCCGCCCTCTTGCCACTCTGAGCGGGGGTGCACGGCCTCCTCGGCCGCCACCCCCGGCTCGCTTTCTCAGCGGGCGTTTGGTGGTGTGGCACTTTGCGGTGCTGCGGGGTTCATTTTTATGGCCGGACATCTGAAGTGTCGTATGGCCTAACGTGGTGCTCAACGCCCACAACCACACGCACACCTATCAGTCACAAAACAGCGTTTGCACGTCCACAAAATGCACTGGTCTGACCCCTTCAAACCGTCCACTTGACCCTTCAAACGGTCCAGGCCACCCCACAACCCCAACACCGGCGTCACCAAAAATGACCACACAATCGAAACCATTTTACACATTTTTCAGGACGGGGCTGCGCCTCCCGTGTGCAACAAAGCGCCATAGCAGTGGTTGGGCGTTTGAAGCATTGTGTAGTACTTGGAACACAAAGACATGTTGCAATGGGGCAATGCACGCAGCCCCCAAATCTAAAACATTGAATATGTATCCAAACTTCAAAAGCAACATGTCCAACCCTTTGACTTCACTCAACCACTACAAAAGCGCAAGACTAAACCCATTAGAGTGATTAGGAACACGTTCCAAAAGGTGCCCACACAAGATTAGGCAGCTTCTCTCAAGAGAACCTCAACAACTGGCCCCCTTTCAAGTTAATCAAATTCCATACAGAAAATGCGCCCTTGCATCTGCGCAAACCCCTCACACCACATTGCCACCCCTCCCTTGTGTCCCACACCACCAAGGGAAAAGTGGACATGGCTCATGGGCTATAAAAAGCGCGTTGGCAGCTGCGCAACCATAGAACAGAAAGTGGCGTTACACACAACCACTTTAAAGACAAAACAACCCTTTCTAAGGGTCTGACATATAGTCAGCCCTCCCCATTCAGAACCAATGGACGAGTTGTCGGTCCTTCCACAGGACCATGCACAATCCGGTGCACTTGTCTTGTCAAAACTACCATCACCCTCTCACGTTTTCCTTTTCTCCACTAGGCCAACTCTCATCAACTTTTCCCTCAATAACTAAACACTTTGTCCCAACTCGGTGTGGCTTGCACAGCCAACCATGGGTGAAGTGTAAAACACACAATCAGCACACAGGGTAAGGGGAGTCAACCTACTTCTGACTCTCACTCCCTCACCCTAATCGTGTGTTGAGCTTGTCATGGCCATCCTGGCGCATGACTTTTAGTGCATGCAGGATTTTTAGTGAGAGAGCTAAAAATAACCTTGCATAGCACAAGGACTGACACCGTGTTCGGTCTCTGAAATCCCACAGAGCCAGCACACCTGCCATGTCAGACCTGTGTGTGTAAGTGCATTTCAAGACCTCCGCTTGAACGTAACCTTACACATCACATGAAACCCCGTTTTTTCATGTGAATTACTGGACTATACGCCTTTCCTCGTCAGGTCAGGCAGCCCAGATGGTCTTTCTCAGACCAGGGATGTGCTAGCTAGGCTCACCCCAATTCACCCACTCAGCCTGGGCCCTTGAGGTCCAGGACCTCCCAGAATCGTCTTTGAACCCAGTCAGTCTGGGGAGCTGACTGGCGGCACGGATCTGTTGAGAACACAGGGTGGCATCTTATATCCAGCCCTTGTCTCCCTAACCTTACACCGCCCTCGTTCTCACTCCTAAGGTTTGCAGCTGTCCGCTCATAACCCATTTTCGGAGTGTTTCCTCTTTGTTTTCTTTTTCTTTTTAATTCAGCAATGGTGGCATACTCGGGCCATCCCATGCAGTGCATACAGCGCATACGGCAGATACCCCTCGTACGCCAATTACATAAGTGATCCACCCAGTGAAAACGGTGGTCATTATGTGGCGTCACGAACATGGGCACTCCCACGCTTCACACTGCGAGATACTCCGAAAGAAGCTGTTTTCCCTATGCAACCTTCACAGCTGCAGCTCCCATGTTTCATGCAACTTTCACAGCTGCAGCTTTCACAGCTACAACTTCCACAGCTACAACTTCCACAGCTGCAACTTTCACAACTGCAACTTCTACAGCTGCAACCTCCGCAGCTGCAACTTTCACAGTTACAAGTGCCATACACCATGCAGCTTCCACAGCTGCAGATTCTGCAGCTTTCACAGTTGCCCATTCAGAAAACATAGCCCCAACTCTCAGGCCACACCACAGCTCTCGTGGCTGGGCAAACATCTGAAGATGCTTCTGTGATAGGCACTGAATGATGAAACAACATCAATTCTTTGCATGGCAGCAAGATTGCATAGCCACCGTAAACTGGCCATCTCTACTGAAATGGCGTCTTTGAACAGCCACCAGCTGTAATTATTCATATAAACAATGCCCAGGTGCATGGCAGGGATATGTCCATGAAAAATCATGACAGACGTTCTGACCCTCTTCTCTGCAGCTGCTTCCACATCCAGCGAAAATCGGTTCAGGCTTGATGAAACGTGTCAGAGATTCCATAACCTCTACTAGAGCTCTTCACTCTCTCCCGGACTCCTTGAAATAGATGCAAACTTCAAACTGCGCCCAATGCCATAATGTATAACTCCGCCATGTGTCGATTCCCCTAACCGAGAAATGACCAAACATGGACTTACTGAGGCCACCTAAATAGGTGTTCTACACAGACAAAAAGCTCATCAGTACTGAAGCAAGAACAACGCCAAAACATGGCGCACAACAAACGGCACCCCATTTCACGTTCAAATCAGCTGAGCCCCATCAGAGAATTGCCAAAGTGCAGAAAACATCACATGATGCAGAACTCTCAAAAGCGGTTTTGAGGGAAAAGGCAATCACCAAACCTGCCACTTCACAGCCACCAGGGCATCACGCGGTGGGCCCATAAGTCCTCTTTCCATGAGAGGACCCCAAGGAAATTCAAAGTTCGGTGCTGCCATCACAGCCAAACATGCCGAACGTGTGGCACCGAACATCCAAACACCCTCTCGCCTTTTGCTATGGTCCAGCCTCACGCCCAACCATCAAGAACGCATTCAGGCATTTAGGGCATCGCCTGTAGCTTTGGATATCTTAGCACATCAGAATTGCTACTCGTTCAGGATTCGAGGATCCGGCATCAAATCTACACACTTATGCTACCACTGTCCTAGCAGCTCCCTTTCTCAGGGTCATTTTCCAAAGCATCATATCCTCTGAAATTGTACTGAGGTCTCTCGTCAGCAATAGCCTCCGCCCAGCATGTTGCAGCACCGTAGTTTGTCTTGTGGCATTCTGTGTAGTCCAGCCTCTTTTCAATTTGCTGTGCTTGGACTTTTGGCTGTTTTTCCAACACCCTTTTAATGAATTTGTCCAGCAGCATGAACAGATAGGTATCCTCTGCAACAGCAGCCATTGGTGCAGCTGGGCTGCCCATCGCAGTAAAACGCACTGCACTCACCAGCCTCGGTGAAATACTCATAACTTGACCCAATCGCTGCAGAGTAAGATGCTGCTGCCACAGTGATGTAGGGCGGCTGCGATGGCCATACAATATTGGAGAAATTTTCTGTGCTTTCTCAGCCGTAGCAGTGATCACACTGTCACAAGTTAGCCCTTGCTATGTGATTTCAACCCAATCCGCTTTCCCAGCAATGGTGGTCACAGCGTTTCTCGGTTTGCATCACGACAGCTTTTTCCACATCGCTGACCTCCATCCAGGTCACGAAAATTGCTTCTGCACTGTTCCACAGCAGTTTACACATGTGTGTCTGAAAAAAGTGGCACCACGACAGCCAGCAGCAATGTTAAAGCAGCACTTCTCACTGCAAAGTCCAAGCCAAAGCATTGGCACCATCACTGCCACAGCGAGTTCACGAAAAAGTGGAAACTGGAATATTGCTCATTGCCAGCTCTCGGCACTACTCACACACGTGCATTCACCACCAAACAGGCTTGATGGTAGCGGCAATCTGGCTGTTAAATCAAAAATTGATCAAAGCCTGAGACCAACATCCAAGATCACTGTAAGCCCCATTCTCTGGGGCGCTGTGCACATCAGGTCCCTCATCTGGTTCATCATCATCAGAAAAGGGTATCCTGCCAAATACTGCTCATTCTCTGAACAGAAAATAGCCGACCACTTCAGCACAAATATCCTGAGCTTTCCCAGCCCAGGTGGCACCAACACAGCTGTCCTCATCACAACCCAGAGTCACAAAAGCAGCCAACGGACTCACAAGCACAAGCACAGCAAAATCGACGCGATTGAGAGGCCATCGAATGCAGACCTCATGATGACAAAACCTGATTTGTAGGAAGCCGGAAACTCTGTAACACGATGCTCCATTCTTGCCATAAATTGCAAAACATGCATGAAAGCATGGGCCCCAATATCATCACAGCTCCAAGCCCACATTCAGGAGATTCCCTGAGAACATGCCCCGGGGTCCCAAACACACCCCAAAACCATGTTTCACCATAAGTGTAGACCAGGATCCCACCCTGGCTCCGAAACCATGTTCGAGGCAGCCGTTCATTAAAGAGCGTCTTTTTCATTATGCGGTTCTGGCCGCCAAAATCAAGGGGCAGCTGTGAATGAACACCCAAGAGCCAAGGTGTCACTGCCCGTACGAATGGACCACGTGCTAGCTACATAACATTGAGTGTCCGAAACTACAGTTTGAGCACACAGAAATGTGTTTGATGCCTTCTCCTTTGGCAGGACACGGCCCGCCACTTTGTGTAGTGCACAACTGCAGCCCATCAGCACATTTTCTGCGCATTTTGACCAAAGCACCAGTTTGAAGCCGCGAATTGCACCTTTACACAGATTGCACACACGCACACACATACACACCACTGCACCACACAGCCAAATTACAAACCAGCCCCATTCTACACCTTCCTGACTTGGACGCGTGCTGGAAGTTTCACTTTCGCGCTCACATCCTTGCACACTCCTTGGGTGACTGCGACCACCCTCAAGGGAGCGCCACGTTGTTCCAGCGCGCGCCCTCATGTTGCGGCCTCTCCAAGCTTCTTCTCTCAGCCGGGCAACCCCTTCTTGGGGCCTCTCCGTGGCGGACGCCACCATCTCCGTGTCGATGGATTTTGATGGGCAGATCTCCGATGGCCAGCCATCGGCGTCTCGCCATGGTCGCGCGCCTTGTGGGCGTCCTTCACCGGTTTGGACTGCACCTTTAGGGCCTTCGCGGCCTGCCTATCCCGTGCGTTTTGCCTTGGTTATGCGGCGGGCGCCTTCTCGGCGTCCTTTGGGCGTTTGTGGCCATCCCCGAGTCGGATTCGAGGGATGCCTTGAAGTGATCGTTAGGCAAACCGCCTAACGGACGCGCCGCGGAAACGGCGCCTTTGTGGGTGTCATGCCCGCCCTCTTGCCACTCTGAGCGGGGGTGCACGGCCTCCTCGGCCGCCACCCCCAGCTCGCTTTCTCAGCGGGCGTTTTGTGGTGTGGCACTTTGCGGTGCTGCGGGGTTCATTTTTATGGCCGGACATCTGAAGTGTCGTATGGCCTAACGTGGTGCTCAACGCCCACAACCACACGCACACCTATCAGTCACAAAACAGCGTTTGCACGTCCACAAAATGCACTGGTCTGACCCCTTCAAACCGTCCACTTGACCCTTCAAACGGTCCAGGCCACCCCACAACCCCAACACCGGCGTCACCAAAAATGACCACACAATCGAAACCATTTTACACATTTTTCAGGATGGGGCTGCGCCTCCCGTGTGCAACAAAGCACCATAGTAGTGGCTGGGCGTTTAAAGCATTGTGTAGTACTTGGAACACAAAGACATGTTGCAATGGGGCAAAGCACGCAGCCCCAAATCTAAAACATTGGATATGTATCCAAACTTCAAAAGCAACATGTCCAACCCTTTGACTTCACTCAACCACTACAAAGGCGCAAGACTAAACCTAGTAGAGTGATTAGGAACACGTTCCAAAAGGTGCCCACACAAGAATAGGCAACTTCTCTCGAGAGAACCTCAACAACTGGCCCCCTTTCAAGTTAATCAAATTCCATACTATTACAAATACAGAAAATGCGCCCTTGCATCTGCGCAAACCCCTCACAACACATTGCCACTCCTCCCTTGTGTCCCACACCACCAAGGGAAGAGTGGACATGGCTCATGGGCTATAAAAAGCGCGTTGGCAGCTGCGCGACCATAGAACAGAAAGTGGCGTTACACACAACCACTTTAAAGACAAAACAACCCTTTCTAAGGGTCTGACATATAGTCAGCCCTCCCCATTCAGAACCAATGGACGAGTTGTCGGTCCTTCCACAGGACCATGCACAATCCGGTGCATTTGTCTCTTCGAAACAACCACCAAACTCTCACACATTCCCTTTTTCCACTAGGCCAGCCCATTGTCATTTTTTCACAATAACTAAACACTTTTGCCCCAAATCAGTATGGCTTGCACGGCCAACCATGGGGGAAGTGTAAAACAATACTGTCAACACACAGGGTGAGGGGAGTCAACCTACTTCTGACTCTCCCTCCCTCACCCTAATCGTGTGCTGAACTTGTCATGGCCATCCTGGCCCATGACTTTTAGTGCATGCAGGGTTTTTAGTGTGAGAGCTAAAAATAGCCTTGCATAGCACAAGGACTGACACCGTGTCCGGTCTCTGAAATCCCACAGAGCCAGCACACCTGCCATGTCAGACCTGTGTGTGTAAGTGCATTTCAAGACCTCCGCTTGAACGTAACCTTACACATCACATGAAACCCCATTTTTTCATGTGAATTACTGGACTATACGCCTTTCCTCGTCAGGTCAGGCAGCCCAGATGGTCTTTCTCAGACCAGGGATGTGCTAGCTAGGCTCATCCCAATTCACCCACCCAGCCTGGGCCCTTGAGGTCCAGGACCTCCCAGAATCGTCTTTGAACCCAGTCAGTCTGGGGAGCTGACTGGCGGCACGGATCTGTTGAGAACACAGGGTGGCATCTTATATCCAGCCCTTGTCTCCCTAACCTTACACCGCCCTCGTTCTCACTCCTAAGGTTTGCAGCTGTCCGCTCATAACCCATTTTCGGAGTGTTTCCTCTTTGTTTTCTTTTTCTTTTTAATTCAGCAATGGTGGCATACTCGGGCCATCCCATGCAGTGCATACAGCGCATACGGCAGATACCCCTCGTACGCCAATTACATAAGTGATCCACCCAGTGAAAACGGTGGTCATTATGTGGCGTCACGAACATGGGCACTCCCACGCTTCACACTGCGAGATACTCCGAAAGAAGCTGTTTTCCCTATGCAACCTTCACAGCTGCAGCTCCCATGTTTCATGCAACTTTCACAGCTGCAGCTCGCAGTTGCCAACTCCACAGCTACAACTTCCACAGCTGCAACTTTCACAACCGAACTTCCTACAGCTGCAACCTCCGCAGCTGCAACTTTCACAGTTACAAGTGCCATACACCATGCTTCCACAGCTGCAGATTCTGCAGCTTTCTACAGTTGCCCATTCAGAAAACATAGCTCCCAACTCTCAGGCCATACCCACAGCTCTCGTGGCTGGGGCAAACATCTGAAGATGCTTCTGTGATAGGCACCGAATGATGAAACAACATCAATTCTTTGCATGGCAGGATTGCAGCAGCCACGGGGTAAACTGGCCATCTCTACTGAAATGAGTGTCTTGAACAGCCACCAGCTGTAATTATTCATATAAACAATGCCCAGGCATGGTAGGATATGTCCATGAAAAAATCATGACAGACGTTCCCACCTCTCTGCAGCTGCTTCCACATCCAGTGAAAATCAGTTTAGGCTTGATAAAACGTGTCAAAATTCCATAAGCTATAATAAAGCTCTTTACTCTCTCCCGGTCTCCTTGAAATAGATGCAAACTTCAAACTGCGCCCAATGCCATAATGTATAACTCCGCCATGTGTCAATTCCCCTAACCGAGAAATGATCAAACATGGACTTACTGAGGCCACCTAAATAGGTGTTCTACACAGACAAAAAGCTCATCAGTACTGAAGCAAGAACAACGCCAAAACATGGCGCACAACAAACTGCATCCCATTTCACGTTCAAATCAGCTGAGCCCCATCAGCGAATTGCCAGAATGCAAAAACATCACAAGCTGCTGAGTTCTCAACAACGGTTTTGAGGGAATAGGCAATCACCATACCTGCCACTTCACAGCCACCAGGGCATCACGCGGTGGGCCCATAAGTCCTCTTTCCATGAGAGGACCCCAAAGAAATTCAAAGTTCGGTGCTGCCATCACAGCCAAACATGCCGAACGTGTGGCACCGAACAGCCAAACACCCTTTCGCCTTCTGCTATGGTCCAGCCTCACGCTCAACCATCAAGAACGCATTCAGGCATTTAGGGCATCGCCTGTAGCTTTTGATGTCTTAGCACATCATAATTGCTACT
>CAJHUC010000942.1:0-44588 GCA_905146915.1 Ostreobium quekettii | reverse complement strand
GGATGCCTGCAGCTCTTTCATCCCTTGGAAGCAATGTACGTCTTCCAATCTGACACTGCCGGCAGGTTTCCATTCTTCACACGCATTTCCCACTCAGAGTCGCTCATGCGCTGCACCCCTTCCATCTCGAATTCGTGATGGCTGAAAACCGGCCCTACGTACAGGGCCACATCATCCCCCGAGTTCACGGCTATGGTCATCAGCATTGGCTGCCCAATGCCTTCATGCAGCACGAAGCCCCTTGGGTTCAGTTGATCTGGCGGTTGGGTGTGTATATCTGCAACGATGAGTTCCTCCTTGTTGGAATCAGCTTGCGATCGATAGAACAGGTCACAGTACCAGCCATCGTATTTCCCAAACCCACTGGCCCCCAGTTGATCCCGCACAATCCTCTTTAGAAAGCCTGCCTCAGCGTCATCCAGTTCTTCTTGGCGCCGCTCCTTCTGGGATATTGCATGGAGCACTGACAGAGTCTCTTCCCATTTCTTCAGGATTGCTGTTTGCCTCTTCTGAACCCTTTGCTTCACCTCGATCGCCCCCAGACTCCAACCTCGTTGAGTGATCTCTCTGGTGCACTTGACCATGTCTTGGAACGCACTCCAAAATTCTGGCCGCGGCTCCACATAACCGGCAGGGTACTCACAGCCACATATCATGCCATAAGATGGCTTCGCATACAGGATGTTGTCATGCCTCAACTGTGACCAGCTAGCGATCTGGGTCTCGGCGCTCTTGGCCGCCCACGCCTGCGTCCTCATGGCTTCGGGAAAGTCTTCCCCAACGGTGGGCTCTGAAAGTGCGCGCAGCACTCTCAACCACAACATGTACAGGTTCTTATTCCAAGCCTTTGTGGGGAGGGCATCGACCACCTCCCTGACGGCAGCCAGGCCCGAATGGTATGGCAAATTGCTGTCCTTCACCTTGTTCACGATGTGCGGCATGACGCTATTGTTGCCAAATACTGAAAAGCACACATCCAGGCAGCTGGGGTGTGTGTGAAGCACTTTCTGTCCTTTGTAAAAGACTCGATCGAACACAGTGTTGGAGATGGCCCAGCTGTCGATGGTGAACTTCTGGCCCATGAATGTGAAGGCAAGGGGGAGGGCCACAGGGACTGTGGAATGGTCGTCGCTTTCCAGAACAGAGCTGCAAATGGCCTGTTCTCCCAATTTCGAACTTCGGATCAGAGCCAGGAGCTCGTCCAGGCAGTGGGGCCTCTTTAGCTCCCTGACATTTTGCACACCAGTCTGCAAAGAATCCACCAGGGAAACAGTCAGAGAATGCAAGGAGGAACATATTTCGAGACTGTGCTATGGTTATATCTGTTTGACTGTTCTTTGTGTATCAGACATGTCTCACAGACACGCCTCCTGTACAGGAGGCATGGGGCACAACTGGGTTCTCCAAGCCCTTTGAACATTCAACAAATTCTTTGAATGCGTCAAGCTAATCTGGCCACCTGGCACAGTGTAGACCACAAGGGCTTACTTTTCAATCATCTGAAAGTGCTCAGCTTCATTTCCAGCAAATGCAAGCATGCCAGATCCTGGATCTCCATGACCAATCCACTCTCTTCGATGAGGTGTACCATGCTCCTCACCTGAGAGCAGTACTGTCCAAGCAGAGCGTCCAGCTGGCGGAATGTCATGGAGTCGGAATCCCCAACAAAATCGTCCAACAGATCGTGAAAGGCCTCCCACTCCCTAAACTGTCCAGACTCCTTCAAAAGCCGCAGCATCGCCAGCGCACAGCCCAGCTCCCGCGTGCCCCCGCCGCCCTCCCCACCCATACGCATATCCACGCGCCCACACCACATCACAGCTCTAAAGTACCTCCTCAAGGTGGCGCTCCTCTCGTAATGCCCCCTCGGCTTCAACTGCGAAAAATCGAAGTCACGCGCGCCGCCGAACATCTCACAGCACGCGAGGCCCCCCTTCTCGATCCTAGCCAAGGTGGCCTCCACCGCTGCGTCGCACCCGAGTGCGCTCGCCTCTCGCCCAAAATCCTCTGCCAGTTCCTCTGCTGTACAAACTTGGCCCCATCGCCTGATCTGCCGATGGCGCCCTGCGACCGCCTGGGCAGGCACCTCTTTGGGTTCCTTCCCCTTCAACAACGACAGCGCCACCGTCAAAAACCAATCGGCGTCCCGCATGCCCTGTCCCAGCGCCGTGGAGTCCAGATCAGCCGCCTGTGCCTCCAGCGCACTGCGCATGCCCTCCAGCACCCCCCTTAGCCTTGGCGCCAGGCAGTGCGCCTCCAGGTCGATCAGCATCTCCTCGTACGTCTTGTGCCAGGCGTGCAACATGGGGTCCGCACCCACCCACACGGGAAGGTCGTCGCTGTAGATGTTGTGAAACGCGTCCCCGAAGCTCCTGAAGCGCGATCCCCCCACCACAAAACCGTCGCTCTTCAGGTGCCTCAAGCCTTCATCTGACAATTTGGCATTGACCCTCCTCCAACTTGCCGCAGCCGTCCGCGTGCCTCCCCACACCGCGGTCTGTGCGCGCTTGTTGTGCTTGTGGATGTCCTCAGTCACCAGATCCCAGTACTTGGCACGCCGAACGTCGAAGGTGACCTTGTCCAGGTAGGCGCCAGCGCTTCCGGGGGCCGGGTACCTTGTCTCGAAGTCTTCCAGGGAGATGTCGCCCTGGGCTTGGAGCTGCGCCTTCAGAGCGGCCTGGAGTCCCAGAGGGTCGTCTCGGACTGCGCTGGCGGCCATGGCGCAGGTGCTGTCTTGAGAGAACAACGGAAGAGAGCAACCGATCAGAGAGCAACGGCCTCGCTTCCAGAACGAGGCAGGACCTGGAAGGAATGGCGGGCGGGAGTGCTGCCATGAAGACGCCTCTGCGCTAGGGAAGCCAGGGGGAATCGCGAGGAAGCTGAATTTTGTGTGAATTCTGGGAAGCGCAGCGGACTCTGACTTTGGCGGATTCCGTTGATTCTGTCACATTTGTCAGTGGCGCATGACAAACAACAAACAGGACCTTGGAGGTTTGTACTGTTTAGTTGTTTTGCAGTTTTGGACCTGTCCCATGACAACAAACGCTGCTGTTCGAAATGTACTTCTTCGAACCTAACAGTGAGATGCAAATATTGACAAGGAACGTGAATGTAAGTTACTTTAATATACAAGGCGTTTACATTTTCACACGATTTTCAGTTTCGGCGTCGGTACCCCACCCCCCGCAACAACCCCAAACCCGCCACCTCATCCCACATAAGCCCCAATACTGTGTTGGCAACACACACGCAATGCATTGCCATATGACAATGTTGACGGCCACATTTTGCACAGACACAGACAGATACATGAACTGCTGTCTCTGCCTGACTGCGGCCTTGCGGAACGCGCTTGGCGGTGCTACCTCTTCTTTGTTTCTAACTTGCGCCGCAGAAAGACAGATTGTTGCATTAGCGATGGCCACTGTGGCCAAACGGTGACTTACAAGAAAGGCGACGGCAGCGATCTTCCCCCAACGGCGATCCCATGGCTTCCATGATGGAAGCCACTCTTTTGGGTTCACCACGGATCTTTGGATGGAAATTCCATCCAAAGATCCATGGTGAAAAGGCATCGGATCCCATTGTCAGCACTCAGCGCTCAGCACACGGCTTGACTACATTTTCCGTTGCCCTACGCGTGCATATCCGCATACTCTGTGGATCTCTGGATCCAGAGAGGGTAGTTGCGACGGTGCCAGAAACAGATTCATCCGATGTCCGTACTCATTGGTATTTTCAAAATACTATTTGACTACATCATAGGCTTGAAATGTCTTGGTAGTAAAGCAGGACTGTAGATTGGTAGGCCAAAGCGCCAGCATTCAGCAAACAGCCAAATATACATAGGTATGGTAGGTTCCGTATCCTTGTTCACATTGTAGAGATTCAATAAGGTGCAATCAATGCATATCCAGGATTTCCGACTAGTGAGATCCTGTCCCCCCACCCACCCCTCGACACACACACGGCGTAAGTGTACTCAATAAGTTGTCATCAAAACTTCACCTCACACTACTCATGGCCGTCACACTCAAACGAAGCCTTCGCTTCACGACACAAACAGCAGAACTGCATCCCCAGTGCTGTGTCCTTCACGTGGTCCTCCAGCCGAACTCAATGTCTGAAGAGAATTTGCGGGTGGGAACCGAACTAGGCAGGTTGAGGTCTTTGTGCACCCCTTAATCTGGGAGGCTGCTCGCCAATGTAGGAAAGCCCGACAAGGCGCCCACCACAACGCAAGTATTGGCTCCCTTGGAACTTCGCCCCAACGGTCCACATATCCCTTAGCTGAAGGTCCATATATCTAAGCTGAAGGCAGCCACTGCCTGAGTGGACTCAAGTCGCGATGCAGACCGGCTGGAATAAACAGATTTGGCCGGTGTTGCTGCCCAGAGTGCGGGACGCATACAAAGCGGCGCTCAACCTAATCAAAAATTGATGGACATGGAGCAATCGTTTGTCACACACAAAACTTCCCAAGGCTAGGGGTTCGTAATGACAATCAACCCAATTGAACAGGTCAGCGCACCCTCCTCGCAGCATGGATGCCATATAAATCATGCATGGACGAGCCATATTTGTATTTTGCACAGCGTTTGCTGTCATGTGGACATGCTCGCACGTGCCACTGACTATGTAATTGAAGTGACGCTCATTGAAGACAGAAATTCAAGAAAAGTATCCTCGGAGAAGCATTCCAAACAAACGGCAGAACCTTCACCTCCCGCTATTTATCGAACGAGTGGATGTGTGGCTGACTGCCCAAAAAAAGGGGGGTAGGATACTACACACGAGCCACTTTCAAGGCGTCGTTTGTCATGTGTTTGTGGCCAATTCTGGAACTGAACTTAGAGAACAGGATTTGCGTTTGCCCCGTAAACACAAATCCTATTTGCGTTTTTACACGTAAATTTAGTTTTTGCATTCTTACCAGTAAAAACGCATAAAAATACGTAAATGCAGCCCCGTGTGCATAGGGACAGTACATGTATGTACTGCACAATAAATATAGACATGGCAATTCCGGGAAGTGGCAGTCACTAGTAAAAAACAGGCCAGATGACACAGTCCTAACACGGTTTGCTCAAATTCCAACGGTGTACTTTCGGCAAATGTGGTCCCAAAAGTACACATTTAGTACACACATTGACACAGTTTTAACCGTGCATCCTAGGAAACCGTGTAGTATACACAGTTGTGTGAGGGTACACGGTTGAAACTGTGTCAATGTGTGTACTAACTGTGTACTTTTGGGACCACATTTGCCGAAAGTACACGGTTGGATTTTGAGCAAACCGTGTCAGGACTGTGTCATCTGGCCTGTTTTTTCCTAGCGATTCAGACGCGTTGGAATGTGTAAAAAACGAAATTCTTTTCCATGCCGTCGTTGCCCTTGCCGAGGTGGACACTGTGTTGCGGGTGCTGGAGGTAACGGAGTACTGATCATTGTATGCGACGTTCACTGCGTAACCTAGGTGTTCCATCCAGCAGTAAGAGCAAAAAAATAGCCGCAAAATGGCCCTCTCGAAAATTCACGTCTTTGCGCATAAAAACATAAATGTAAGAAATTAAACATAACATTAACGTAAATACCAAGAATGGCAACGAAATGCACCTGTTTTGCAAAGTGAATCAGCGCGATGCACAATTCAACCGGAAATCTAGCCTGCACACGGCTTCTGCGCTTCCTGCTTTCCCAAGCTGGCTTCTTGCAGCTCTGAGGGATGACCCGCAGCAGTTCTTCGTGGTGCAGCGCATCGATTTCTGAAGCGAGGTCACTCACTAAAGCCAACGTCCTTTACCCGGTACTGACATAACTGCCGGCGCCGATCGACACAACCATCTGCGTCTTCAGCCCCCTCATTTGTGGAATCGCTACCTCAGAGCTCGCCAAAGCTCCTGGTGAGACAAAAGACGCTTGACGTTTGGCCAACAACGTTGCCTTTGTGTGTCGGTTGGGTGTGTGGGGAGTGGGCTGGTGAGGTAGGACCATTCGGGCGTGCTGCCACTGGGTATGATGCTGATGACACGGCAGGATTTTTGCCATTTATTTACACTTGACAAAATGTTCCAACGAGCAACGGTGCGGTGTTTGCGTTACATCAAGCTGAGCCGATGAATCCTGTGCTATCGTTTTGATCTTACGCTAGCGCTGTTCAGAGCCTGACTCTGTACCTGCTTTCTGCCTTTGTAATTTCGGCTGGGGAAACTCGATTTGGATGCTCAAAATGCTGGCGCACTGTTGCATATCGGATATTTAACACCTATCGCTTTGGGAATCGATCCAGCTGCAACACTGCCCCTAAGGAATTCACTGCTGTGAGCGCTATGATACGGCCTCTGCCGTACCGCGTTTGATGCGCAGGTGCCATAAAGAGCAACAGCACGGAAAGCGATTGACGCTGGAAGCTTGGTAGACAACCAATGCGGATCCTTAAAAGTTGGGAGTCATTGAAAGCAAGGATTTGCGAGCAAAATATTCCTCGTCTGCAATGCTAGATTCAAAATATGAAACGCTCCTTTCGATATTTGGAGCCGGATGCCTGCAGCTCTCTCATCCCTTGGAAGCAATGTACGTCTTCCGATCTGGCACTGCCGGCAGGTTTCCATTCTTCACACGCATTTCCAACTCCGAGTCGCTCATGCGCTGCACACCTTCCATATCGAATTCGTGATGGCTGAAAACTGGCCTTACATACAGAGCCACATCATTCCCCGAGTTCACAGCTATGGTCATCAGCATTGGCTGCCCAATGCCTTCATGCAGCACGAAGCCCCTTGGGTTCAGTTGATCTGGCGGTTGGGTGTGTATATCTGCAACGATGAGTTCCTCCTTGTTGGAATCAGCTTGCGATCGATAGAACAGGTCACAGTACCAGCCATCATATTTCCCAAACCCACTGTCCCCCAGTTGATCCCTCACAACCCTCTTTAGAAAGCCTGCCTCTGTGTCATCCAGTTCTTCTTTGGCGCCGCTCCTTCTGGGATATTGCATGTATCACTGACATGTCTCTTCCCACTTCTTCAAAATGGTCGTTTGCCTGTCCTGAACCCTTTGCTTTACCTCAATCGAACACAGACTCCAACCTCGCTGGGTGATCTCTGATGCGCACTTGACCATGTCTTGGAACGCACTCCAAAATTCTGGCCGCGTATCCACATACCCGGCGGGGTACTCACAGCCACACATCATGCCATACGATGGCTTCGCATGCAGGATGTTGTCGTGCTTCAACTGTGAACAGCTAGTGATCGGTGTTTAGGCACTCTTGGCTGCCCATGCTCCTGTACTCATGGCCTCAGGAAAGTCTTCCCCAACAGTGGGCTACGAAAGTGCACGCAGCACTCTCAGCCACAACATGTATAAGTTCATTTTCCAAGCCTTCGTAGGGATGGCGTCGACCACCTCCCTGACGGCAGCCAGGCCCGAATGGTATGGCAAATTGCTGTCCTTCACTTTGTCCAAGATGTGCGGTGCAACACCATTGTTGCCAGGTACTGAAAAGCACACGTCCAGGCAGCTGGGGTGTGCGCGGAGCACTTCTTGTCCTTTGTAAAAGACTAGATCAAACAAAGTATAGGAGATGGCCAAGCGGTCGATGATGAACATCTATCCCATGAATGCAAAGGCAATGGCGAGGGCCACAGGGACTGTGGAATGGTCGTCGCTTTCCAGACAGCTCTGAAAATGGCCTGTCCTCCCGATTTCGAACTCCGGATCAGAGCCAGGGGCTCGTCCAGGCAGTGGGGCTTCTTCAGCTTCCTGACATTTTGCACACCGGTCTGCAAAAATCCAGAGAATGCAAAAGAGAAACATATTTCGGGACTTCACCATAGTTATACTTATTTGACTCTAGTTGATGTGTCAGACAAGAAGTATGGAAGCGAAATGGGTTTCTCCAAGCTCTTCGAACATTCAACGATTTCCTTGAACGCTTTGAGTTCGTATGGCCACCTGGTAGAATGCACACCCTGAGCATGACTCTTCAATCACCAGAAAATGTGCGGCTTTGTTTACAGCAAAATGCCTGCCTGTCGTATCATGGATCGCCATGATTTATCCACCCTCTTTGAGGACGGTGGACCAAGCTCCTCACCTGAGAGCAATACTGACCAAGCAGGGCGTCCAGCTCGTGGAACGTCATGAAATCGGACTCTCCAACAAAGTCATCCAAAAGATCGTGAAATGCCCCCCACTCCCCAAACTGCCCAGACTCCTTCAAAAGCCGCAGCATCGCCAGCGGACAGCCCAGCTCCAGCGTGTCCCCGCCACCTGCCCCACCCATCCGCATATCCACCAGCCCGCACCGCATCAGTGCCCTAAAATGCCTCTTCAATACCTCTCGCAGTGCCCCCGAGGCCTGAACTGCAAAAAGTTCAACACTGGTAGAAAACGGCATGTTGCGATGCCAAGTGCGATGCTATTTTGACACAAAATGAAGCCATCACAGTGATTGCGATGGCATAAAAAGTGACTGTGATGGCATCAATTTGGGTCAAAATGGCATCGCACGCATGCTGTTTTCTACTAGTGCAAAGTCCCGCGCGCCCCCGAACATCTGGCAGCACGCCAGGCCCCCCTTCTCGATCCTAGCCAAGGCGGCCTCCACCGTTGCGTCGCACCCGAGTGCGCTCGCCTCTCGCCCCAAATCCTCTGCCAGTTTCTCTGCTGTAAAAACTTGGCCCCATCGACTGATCCGGATCAGGATCCGGATCCGCCGATTGCGCCCTGCGGCCGCCTGAGCAGGCACCTCCTTGGGTTCCTTCCCCTTCAACAACGGCAGCGCCACCGCCAAGAACCAATCGGCGTCGCGAATTCCCTGCCCCAGCGCCATGGGCTCCAGATCCGCTGCCTGTGACTCCAACGCAATGCGCATGCCCTCCAGCACTCCCCTTAGCCTTGGCGCCAGGCAGCGCACCTCCAGGTCGATCAGCATCTCGTCGTACGTCTCGTGCCAGGCCTGCAGCAACGGGTCCGCGCCCACCCACACCGGCAGGTCGTCGCTGTGCATCTACATGCAGATGTTGCGAAACGCGTCCCCGAAGCTCCTGAGCCGCGGCCCCCCAACCACAAAACCATCGCTGTCCAGGTGCCTCAAGCCTTCATCCGACAGTTTGGCATCGACTCTCCGGTGGCTTACCGCAGTCGTCCACGTGCCCATTTTCCCAAAGCCTGGCGGCAGCTTAACCACCACGGGTCGGTTTTGCGCATGGACGTCCCATTCGTCAGACCCAGCAAACAGGCCCCGCCAACGTCGATGGTCACCTTGTCGTGGTGCCTGGCGGCCATTTAAGGGGCGGTGCAATCTGCCTCATCTGTCCTCGTGCCTCCCCACAGCGCCGCCTCCGCGCGCTTGTTGTGCTTGTGAATGTCCCCATCCACCAGATCCCAGTATTTGGCGCGCCTAACGTCGAAGCTCACTCTATCCAAGTAGGCGCCGGCTTTTTCTGGGGCCAGGTACCTTGTCGCGAAGTCTTCCAGGGAGATGTCCCCCGGGGGGGGCAGCCCTTGGAGCTGTGATTTGAGGCCTTTGGGCGGGGGAAGTCGGGAGGAAGCGTGTGGAACATGAATTCCGTGTGAATTCTGCGGAAGGCCAAAGGACTCTGAATTGGGTGAATTCTCTCGCGCTCGTCACATTTGTCAGTGGCGGCTCGAAGTCCCAGAGGGTCGCTTCCAACGGCTCCGGCAGCCACGGCGCCCGTGGATCTGCGGGGGCGCTGCCACGAGGGCAACGGACAATGGCAACCGATCAGAGAGCAACGGCCACACATGCGAAAGGGAGAGACAGGACCCATAAGGAATGTTGGGCTGGCCCTGAGACCTGCGGCGGGGGAAGTCGTGAGGAAGCGTGTTGAACCTGAATTCTGTGTGAGTTCTGGCGAAGGCCAATGGACTCTGAATTTGGTGGATGGTGTTGGGTTTGTCGCACTCGTCAGTAAGGCATGACAAACAACGCAATGGACCTTGCAGATATCTACCTCCAAGGTTTATCGCATTGTTTTCCATGGCTTACTTACACGGTACATGTAATCCTGGTACATTACGGGATGCCAGAATATAATACATTATGTTCTGACGTCCCGTTGCCGGTTGCAAACGTCTCGATGCCTATCGAGCTCCGTGAAATCGACCATGGTACAATCTGGCGAGCCCAGAAGATGCTTCTTGAGGGCGTGGAGGTGAAGACCACGAAAGTGCTTCCACCAAAGTGGAAGGACTCTGTGGGGCGGCTGGATAGCAGGAAACCAAATTAAACCTGGTACTTAGCTGGATCGACTTGAAGGGCTGCTGGCTGTTCCAAACAGCCGGGCGGACGTCGATTCCAGCCGAAAAGAGAGCAGCATCATCGGAATGCACTGCCACGTAAGGCTGGCATCTGTTTCTAACAGGCTTGTTATTCACGGCGTAAACACTTTGCATTTGCGCCTGAATATGGTTTTTGCGTTTTTCCGCATACATGACAAAATGGCGCTTTTCACTTCGGCGAGGGCCTCCATATTTATGGGCGTTGCCCAGCGGCCGCCGATGCCCTGCTTGCTCTCCCGCCCACCCACCACAAAATACGTGAGCTCGGTCAGGATGGTGGAATCTGTGAAGTCTTAAGTACCAGGGATGGTACATTGGTTGGGATCACGAAGCATGGACAACATGGTACGATGGCCGTTGGGCTTTGTTTGGGGGATGTACACTGTGGACGCATTGGAACGGCACGTGAACTCGTGGGGAATAGTATCCTGTCAAGCAGAAAGGACATAAATCGTTAATTCGGAGTCATCAATTGCGGTCCAGCGTCATCATCATCATCATCATCATCAGGATATCATATCACAAATATCTCCAGAACACGGCATGAAGAGCCGCTGTTGCTTGCGGGGTGTTGCCGACAAGCGACAGTTGGCGGCTTTGGACGGCACCAGACGGCCAAGGAGGGCGCGGGCCTGTAGGATCTCAGTTGACGCCTTGCCTGAAGAGCCTTGGCAGAGCCTCGATGCCAATGTTGGCCAGGAGTGGGCATTCCAACGTCAAAATTGAAAGCCGAAATTTATTTTCGATGGACCCTCGCTCATGCGGCGATTTTCTAAGTACCTCTACTGGGATGACCTGTTTGATGTTGTGTACTATTAGTTATTTGATTGGTTAATCTGATCTACTGCAACCTTGTTTGAGTTGCTGAGCACGGCCTGGAATCAGTGAATTAAAGACGCGCTAATTGTCCTGTTCCATTGTAATTGTCCGGGAGTCCACCTGGAGAGAGCTGCCCTTACCGCAAGCCCCAACGTACGACCCCCTGACATGTAACTAAGCCGGCATGGAGAACCGAGCTGGGAATGGAGGACTGAGCTGGGAATTCATAATCAGTGAGTTATTTTAGTTGCGTACGTTCGTTTTGATGGAGTGTAAAGGCTGCAAATAAGGAATGGACCGGCGGGTATTACCAACTTCATCATATTTTACTGATTTGATTGATTTGAGGATCATTTTGGAGGGACGTACTTGGAACTAAGCATGATTGCATGGGACTGATCGCACTTGCTGGGGACTGAATAGAGCCGTTTGTATGGAGTGTATGATGGGTTGTACCGTGCTGGGGACCGGTGTTGGAGAACTTGAGACGTTTGGGGACAAGCTCAGGGGGTCCTGTACGGGGATTGCAGCTCGGGAGGCTTCTCGAACGGTGGCTAGGACTGGGAGCTGGGACACCCTTTTTGGAGTATGATTACGCACTGACCATTCTTGTAAGACACACTGTTTCTGGCCCCACCATCGATGCTTTGGTCCCACCATCGCTACTTTGATTCCGAACTGTCCCGGATAGTGTGTGTGCCGTATCCCGTTTCGCCTGCGGGGAAGGATGCGGCCGCGGTGTTTCCCGAAGGTCGGGACCGCATTCGATGCCCATAAGGTCGTTGTGACGGCTGGTCTGGCAAATTACGGCTCTGCAGGCCTGGTCTGCATCCGTCTGGCGCCGCCAAGGTACGATGGTTACCGCCACAGTCACAACGTCGCGGCCACAACACCAGCGCCCGTGGGCACCAGCGGCCGCCCATCTGTAAACTGCGAGAAGGCAGGAGGATCTCGCATAGATGTGACTGGAGAAAGGAACGACCGAGGGACAAGCACACGTGTTTATGCGTACAGACTTGGCGCCTATGTGCAAGGTGCAAGGGGTTTGCTTTTGCGTCTTGAAAGCGAACGCGATCCAAGGAATCAGCCCAGCCGTCCCAAAGCTAGTTCGGATGCGCGGTGGGGAAGGGGCCACGGCGCTGCCTTGCAGCTGTGGTAGTGATGGTTGAGGCCCACAGATTATGCCATGCTTGCATTTCCTACTGTTGAACAAGGCACTTGCAATTGATTCCCAGGTTGTGAAAGCTAGAGTAGCAATTGCCAAGCTGGACGAGGGAATGGTGTCTCTTGAAGAAATAGGAAAAACGTCCTAGATGGGGTGGGACATTTCCAAAATTCAACTCCTTTCTGCAATGTGGAAACGATGCGTAAGTCGGAAAATGGAAGAGGAACAGTACACAAAACAGTGCAAAACGTGTTTGTACGGAAGCACTGAGTCAGATGTGGCTGCAGCTGTCATCGCTTTCACTAGTAGAACGGGGAATTTTCAGGACCAGGTCCTGGCGTCCAGGACCGCGTACGGGACGGAGTCCTGATGCCACCACGCCACCTAGTCCGGGCTCAGGACGGCGTCCCGGACGGCGTCCTGACGCGTTGCGGACCATGCCGCCAGCTGTGCAAGTAAACATTCAAACCAGGGGTTGCCAGGACGGCAGTTCCGGACGCCGTCCTGGCTGATGAGGACGGCGTCCGAGACCCCGTCCTGCATGCCATCTCTTCGGACGCCGTCCCGGACGGCGTCGGGGACGGCGCTCTGAGTGATGATACCGTCCTGCCGGATGGTGCCATCATCATTGACACCAGCTCCGCGCACATTCGTACTACATCTGAGCCAGGACGCCGTCCCGGACCCCGTCCTAGCTCAGGACCCCGTCCGAACCCCGCCCTGTCCCAGGACCGTCCGGAACTCCATCCTGGCGCAGTCCTGCGTCCGGGACGCCGCCGACGATCGAGCACTGCTGGAATTTCGAGATGGTGGGGCTGTGTCTGCACGAAGCAAGAGGAGTGGGGCAGCATGCCGAAAGCCTTTGGCGATGCACACACAGGTATGCCCCCCCAGAACGGGGTACTTTTATGACCAGTTCCTGGCGCGTCCGGGATGGGGACCTCGACACCAGCTGTGCACACGCAAGTGCGGGGGCAGTGCTTTGCATCTTGCGGAATGAATTTGTTGGTGCTAATTGTCAACCATGCATGGCCAATTGGCCAATTGGTCACTTGGCCAGCTGGCAATATGGCGTTAATCATGCCCAAGTAGCTGCAAGGCCAACATTTTCTTGGGCCATTTCCTTGTGGAAGCTTAGGCCTTTCTTGGCCACTGTTTTCAAATACAATTGGTGCAAGGGTAGATGTTGCCATATTCCGATGGGTGCATTCACTGCAGATTTACGTTCATTTGGCTACCCCTTTGTGCTTTCTAAGGAATACTCATTGTGTATGAAACTTTTTGGGGCCAATAGTGGTAAAACAGTATCAACCATGAGACTGGACTTATGGCAAGAGCACTGTGATAGTCGCAAATCGGAACAAGATTGTGAGAAATCTGGCAAAAAGGACCCATTGTCAACTGCTAGCACTGAACAAGTGAACAAGTGTCCTCTGTGCAAGTGTTGTTTGCCCCCAGGTGTGCTGATGTGCACTGACATGGCTGTTGGGGGACCAAACATTCTGGATAATCTGGCTGATGCAGTTCGATGCTTGCCAGTGCTTCAGATATACGTTCAAGGTTTCATCCATAGACTGTGAAGAGCCTCCAGGTTGGGAGGAAGAAGGATGGGCTGTCGACTGACCTGCTGAGAACATCTGTGTCAACAAGCTGAGATTACACATGGTATGCAGGACCCCTTCGATTCCTCCCTTGTTCGCTTTTTTGCTTTCTACTCTCTCCAAGGCTGCTCTGGTGCATGTCAATCAACACGCACACCTGTTAATATGCACTCTCTGCGCTTGTGCTGAAATGGTGTTGTGCTCTTTGTGTATCCCTTGTACATTCCCAGACAGCTGAGCCACCTTTGCAAGCTCAAAACTTTCAGCATGGTGCCCACAATCTTACAGCATCAAGTACCTTAGAAGGTACATGTGGGAAATTCCCCAAGAATTTTTTGTCTTGCTCCATGGCTCCCTTGCCAAGCAGTGTGAGGTTGTTGTAGGCTGCTTGAAGAACTGATACTGCTTTGCAATGGAGCCCTGATCTTGCTTGCCCCTGAAACTAATTGCTGCTTCACGGACACGAGGGGATAGAGCCCCATTGGCAAAAGCCTTATGACAGAAAACAACATGCCCACTACAATCTGGTGCAAGACGTTGTGATCGTGGCCCTGATGGCTGTCCTCAATCACAAGAATCCTGTTCAAGGTGCAGACTGGGATCTGTGGTGAAAGCCCCTAGCTATGTGGCAGGTGATCCAACCAACCACACTTGTCGTCCCAAACCTACACGTCTGTCACTACCCACTTGTTATGGCTGAAATTTCCTGAAATTTCAGGAGCATATTCCTGAAATTTCAGCAGGGGTTAGAGAGTACTCTGGACAAATGCAGTTTACTGAACATGCATACACAGCAAAAGGCACATATTGGAGGAACACGGCAGTCCACAATGAGGAGAGGGGGAGTGACGAAAACTGCCACTGGGCCAGCTTTGTTGTTTTATAACAGTAGGGAGTGACCAAAGATGTGTTTTGGTGAAGGTGCGAAAAAATGTATCAAATGTGCAGAACGCTCGTCATGCAACCTGATCGCTACGTGGTGCATTGTGTGCAGCAGATTGGCCTCTGCCTTGGTTCACTTGCTTTATCTTTCAATCAGCATCAGTCATAGTATTTTCACATTGCCATTCAGCAGGTTGTCATTTCTCAGATATGAACTGTGGGATCATGGCTGTTCTGTGCAGCTCTGAAATGGACCTGCTTTCAGGTGGACATTCTTGGTTCAAGTGAAAGGTAAGATGGTGGCATACTTTGGAACACATGATGAAGGCATAGTGCTTTGTTGATGCTCATACAAGAGAAGTGGTTACAGGACCAAAGTACATAAACTAAGTTCAAGTGCCAACAGCAGTGTTGGACTTCCATATGCGCTGATTATCACTGACATGAAGATTCACTTTGCCACTCAAAGCCCAGGCGAAATCTGTGGACAGCATCCCAAATAAGTTATGCCAGAAATCTTCCTCTCAGCACAAAATGCTGGATCCTGGTCAAATTGAGGTCGATTCTTACGATTCTGTCAGATGTTTGTCCGATTATGTCAGTTTCGTCAATGCTGCTGAATTGCTACTTGATTGCAAAGACATGGGTAGCCACTTATGACACACAGACAATATGAGTAGACCTGTGTTTACAATGCACACCAAGATGCATAGTGTACACCGCACCACAGAAAAACATCTGTCAGGTATAATAGTGGATGCAATATCTGATGGCCACACAACCATTTGTGCAGTGGGGTGTGCTATGATCACCATTCATGGACTGGCTGTTGCAATGCGCTTATCCCTGTTGCACAGGCTGATTGGTTTGCTCAACAGTTGAGCAGAGTCTGAGTCCCTAGAACTTGATGAATGAGCCTTTGAACATGGTCCCTAACAAAATTCTTGTATGTCTTTATGGGGGGTGTTTTGCGGTATTCAGGCTGACTTTCTTGAATTTGGCTTTGCTAAATCTCCCCAAATCAGCAGTCCTTGTCTTCGAGGTGGGCAGACATTACTGACATGCAATGATGCATCTCTATCATTTGTTGTGAACACTATCAACTATCACGGAATTCGATGACAGTTACAAATTTAAAAAATGAAAGGATATTGTTTCTTTAGGGTGGAACTGCAGGCACTGGTCGATTCAATAGATGCGTGTGTTGGGCTTATTTTCAGCATGCTTTTAACCAGAACATATGTTGATAAAAATGTGGTGATCCTCCATGAACAGGCTCTCCGCCAAAGAAGCCCAGGGCCCGAACATCAACTGACCATCAATGCGAGGATGCGGCCAAGAAAGGTGCTAAAGCGAGTAGCATGGCAACATGGGAATGTAGGTATTCCAGCGACCTTGTCCCCCAATTCTGCATTGATTAGTTTGGCCACAAAGCAACCGAATGTTGCCCACAAGCCCACTGGAGTATTCATAGTGAGTGGACAGCACTTTGTAGCTTTGTGCCAGTTGTTCAATGCTGGACACAGTGTGCACAATGAAACTAAAGCTGCATGCCATCAACTCTGTCAAACGATCTAAAGGACTTTAAGTTGCATATATTTGTTTGGGACGAGAACGGGTACTACACTTGTCTAATGGACCATTGGTATGTGTGCTCTTACCAGAGAGGATGCAGTGCTTGTCTCCCATCTCCCCATGTTGTTGCTGTCAGTCACAATGATTTGCTGGCTGCATGAGCAGGCATCAATGCCCACTCATCTGTGGTGTTCATTACCTCACTCTCCAGTGCAATGCAAGAGGTGGCATGCTTGTGTGGTCTTGTTGCCAGAGACATTGCATCCAATTAAGATGAGTGCCAGCAAGGTAGTGCTGTCATGCTGTAGTGGAGCACTGCAACACTATAACATAATTTGCCACTGCAATGCTATCATGTATATCTTTCCACTCTGATGTTTCGGAAGGGCACATGACAATTTGCACATTTCTCATGTAACACATTGTTGTTAGCTTTTACCAAAAATGCTTTGAAAGGAGTAGAAATGGTGCTGAGGCTGTTTGAAGCTGCGCAAGATAGTTAATGACCCCAATTTTACCCTGGACATCTGCAAGGATGGCTAGGCCTGGCATTGGACAAGCCCAATGGGTGGGTGGGTGAGACTGGTCGAGTTTTTGTGCTATTTTGCTTCATGCATGTGCACGTGTGGGAGTGTCACCAGGCATGCAAGCCCCTAGCTCTGAAACCAAATGAACAACAATTCCCTATAATGGAGTTTAAGTTTCCTTAGAGCCTACATGGCATATCACCTATGACCTAAGCAAAATTTATCCCACCGTTTTGCATTAGCTTTTAGTTTGTTTGGGTATTCCTACAATGGGTCTCCTCTTACTGCCCCAGTCAATTGTTCATGCAACTTTTGCACAAAGTGGGTTGCTCTTTCTGAATAGCGTTTGAAGTGAGCAAGAGAGACCCATGGTTTGAAGTCCATGTCAGAGTTTTGGCAGTGTTTCCATGGCAAAGTCCACTATCCATTGTCCTTGTGGTCCCCTATCCAACAGCACCCATCCATGTCCTCATCCTGAGCGTAGATGTTGGGGATGCCATTTCGCATTCAAAACTTGAAGTTGTGGTAGCACTGTGCTACAAGATGTGCTACTAGCACATATAGGCAAACACGAAAAAATAATTGTTTGCCTTGGGCAGAGGAGCTTGAAAATATTTCAGTGGGTCTAAGAGGTAGCTGCATGCCTTCTAGCTAACCGACAGCTGGGATTCTTCCCTGCATGCTCACTACCAAGACCAACGAATGTCTTGACCACTAGCATGGCTCCATCCTTTGCATAGTTTAGGCCCTGCTCATGGGGCATTAACTTCTTAACGTCCATGACTACGTCCATGCGAATGCTCACCATGTGGTGCCCTAAAGCCTTGTTTGTATCTTTCATGTGGTCTACACTAAATTTGACATGTTTTCTTATGGCCGTGACGATAAGACCAAAAATTTGGTCCACCTCATTGTGCATGTGGCCCATTGGCAGGAAAAACATCTCTGCTTCGTCAAATAGTCCTTCCACCATCAGTTGTGGATAGTAGCCAAGAAGAACGTGATTTTTGTTATCCTTGACATTGTTGTCCAAATGTATTTGCAACTTCAGGGGGAGGTGTGTCTTATTGAACTTTGATGTTGAGGACGTTGCTGTTGTGGAGGCTTTGCTGAGGGTTAGATTATTATTAGTGATATGAAAGCTTATGGTTTTAATTTTTTGCTGCTGGCTTCCTATCACTGGGCCAGACTAATAATTTTCACAAAAATGCGCAAGCCAACCTTTGTGAAAATTGGCAATGCGTTCACACAACTGTGACACAAAAGGACAAGAAACAAAGTGAATAACAAATTGCATCAGGAAGTGGATTCATTTTTTTAATTTTGAGAGTAGATTTGAAAAGACAAGAAGAAATGTGATGATCATAAGGGCAATGTTGGAAGAGGAGCATCAGTGGGGAATGCACCACAAACCACAAAAAAATTGGCCATAGATGATTGTGGCCATTAGCTGAATAGGCATTGTGAGGCCAACTTTGTCCTTTTTGGCATCTCACATGGAGTTGGTATAACAACTTCCTTCTAGTCCATTCTGTTTGGGCTAATATACAGAACTTTTGCTGATTTTTCTGGGCGGAATCAACACACCCCGCTATCCACTTTGCCGCAACATCAATGTACTTTAGGTTCTTGTCCTTTTCTTCCTTGCAATGAGTAGCCCAATCATTCGCTTACATGCCTTCTTGCCCCAATTGCAGGAAGCTATCAACATAGGCACAAGTGTTGTACTAAAGTTTTGCATCTTATGAAGTAGACCCTATATGGAAAAACTTTAGATTGCAAGGGGTGATCCCCCCCATAGAATTAATTTGCTGAAGAGGCTAGATGGGAGAAATTGTAGTGCGCTCATCTTGTCTATTTGGTTGTTCTTAGTGGTCTTGTGGGGATACATTAGGACAAAGCAACCAAAAAACTGATCCATCCATACCACGCTCTCCCAGGCCTCTCTTATTGGCCATAAGGCTCTTTGGGAGACATGTGGTCATGGCTCTATGAAATTGGTGTACTTCACCTTCGTCTGAGCCATTGATATAATCAAGCAAAGGCATCTTTCGCCCAAATGTAAACATCTTTGTCATTTTCCATTAAAGCCCCCCAAGTTGCAAGAAGTGTCTTCATGAGATCGCATGCATGCTTCCACTGGCTGCCAAAGATTACGCTCCCACCGGGCAGTGTTATAGACTCATGTACACTCAGTGTGGCAAGCCTTTTGTCCATAAATACCTGCAATTCTTTAGCGAAGGCATTGACATGGCTGATGCCAGGAAGGCTGCAATGTATACGCCATTTGCAGATTTGTTGCAAGACTTCTTGACAAGAAGGCATCGCCATGTCTTCTAGCACTGCAACAAGATGACGATTGGTTCTCATCTGCTCAGAAGGCATTTGGAAGTTAACCAGCCTCAGGGGCCGAGTTGAAGCCTCGGACACACTTTACGAGCACTTGATGATAAAGATTCCCTAGGATAGATAGGTGCTTTGGATGCTAAGAAACGTGTTGATCATTGGCTTGGACGTGCATTTCATTAGCTGTCAAGCCGTGCCACCATCTGTGTTGTGTCATCTGCGTTTCGGCATGAAGTTTTCCAATGAATCCACAAGACACAAGTTGCTATGCCGCTCGCATAGTAAATCAATGCCTTATGTCAAACCATAACATCATGTTTTTCAAATGTTCTGGATATCACCTTTTGATTTGGGCGTATCAATGAGGGGTAAATATGCATATATACTCAATAAATAGATATGGCACGTTTTCCCCATTGATAAAATATCTTGTTCATTTGTAAATAAAAAACCCGCTGACCAGCACGCAATGACGCCGTTCTCAATAGAGACAGCGACTCCCCCAGAAACCCAAATACCAATGTGCAAAATAAGCATGCCTTAAATGCGGTGGGCGGCTGTCTTGTTGCCTTACACATTCTCCACCACATGCACTCCTTAGCTACCTTACTAACCACAATCTTGTGGAATTGGAGTTGTCCTTCTTCGTGGCACAATGCCCACGCAATGAGATGCATCTTGTCCAATTTTTGTAGGTATAAGGTAGCCCTAGAAAAGAAGCTCAATATACCACACACAGAAAAATGGACGTGAGCAGAAAAAAGATCAATGTCTTGCAATTTATTTGGTGATGTTCATATGCGCAATAGCATAGGTGTATGCAACTCTTAAGTTCTCAAGAAAACCATCATTTATTGTACATCTGTTTGAGATATTGTTTTTGGCATACCCTTTTGAATTCTGTTAGCAATTGAATATAGGAGGTATGAAGAATTGTGTTGTCTATAGATAGGCACTATACAAAATGGGAAAAATAATGCAACTCTATGATATATAAAGAACGAGTCATCCTGGCCTTATCCACAAACCCATGAAGGAAGTCATATCCCATCATTGTGTCGGATGTTACAACCACTTTCTTCTATTGTTTGTACCTCAGCCACTCTAGTCATTGAATATCTTTGCTATCTCCACTTAATTCCAATGCATGCAAAGCAAACCATTTTCTTAGCATCTTACAAGTACAATGACCTTTTCTTGTGCTCGATCGTGTCAGCACATTTGCATCCTTGTTGGCTTGTGTAATTGGAGTGCCCATATATAGCCTATGCTAAATTGCCATTTTGTTGCCATTGTAAACGAGAATTGATGGATTTGTCCGCACAATGGATAGTGAAAGTTGCACTCGTCATCCACTATAGTTTTAAAAGCATAATAGATCCTTTGGAAAGTGGAGTAATGCACAAATCTCGCAACCCCTGAACTTCAGCATTATTGTAATGCATATTCATGGGTGTCTTGCATGCCCCTCACAGATGGCCCAATGCAATGTTTGTAGGAGCACATTTGTCTACAAATTTGCACAAGATTCTTAGCAGAATGTGACATTTCACTTGGTAGCTTATTTGATGATGGGCTTGGCCTCTTGAGAAGTCATGCAATGGCTGGGTTGTTAGAATGTCTATGAACTCTTTTTGTTTACCAGTAATTATGTTGCATTTGTTCTCCTGGCGGAATTTGCTCATGAATAATTCAAGTTTATTGACAATGCACTTCGACACAGTTTGAACTATACGCAATAAAACCATTGTCCATGCCATCTATGTCTTGCAACATAATCCATTCGCACACATAACCTTAAACAAAGGCTTCTTGGTAGCAAATATTGGTTCTATGCAATATACAGACCATGCCTTGTTTATGCACATATAATGCTAATGTGTTGTTCTAGCAAAAAGAGAAACTTCGGGCCATCTTCACCACTTTTACACGAGCTTTGTTAGAGTCCCTATGAACAAATCTTGTTTGCCTTGAGGTCATGTTCTTGCTCTGTACGGCCATTGCCACAGTGTGCCTGGCATGAGCGGCCTTCCATTTGATTCAAGCAATCTAGAAGGTTTGCACCACAACCTTCTCTAAAAACACTCAACGTGAGTGGTGCCTCGTGCCTTGTGAGCCAAACCATAATTCAAAATTTGGCAAATTCGCATAATGCTATACTGACATAAGCATCATCCCCTTCTGCATTTATTGAATAAGCTTGTCAATACAACAATCATAATACCACAAGGGCATAAAAGTTGGCATCTTGCTTTAGTGTGCAATGGTCTTGCTCCATGCACATGGGGTTGGTCATTGTGCCTGGCGACATTTTGTCAGCTTGGAACAAAAGATGAGGGCAACAATGCACGTTTTACAAGGTGGAAAGTATCACTAAATTTGATGCCACCCCAAAGTTTTCGAGATACACAACGCTTACCAATTTTGGTTAGACACAAGTGCATTGTGTGGGCCACAGTACAAGGGGTGGCCCAGGGTGATTGGGAGTTTTGAGTAATGGCAATGCCATGGCTGGTAATACATGATACTTGTGTGTTGTTCTTTCATACAACTGGCAATTGAAGAGATAATTGTTGTTTGATGCCCATACACATTGTGAGAGGCATGAGAAGAGGGTACAAACAAAGAGGCAACAAACATCCATTGCCACTATGGGTAATCGTGACAAACCAAAGATAAGATGATTAAACAAAAGTTCCACAAGAAATATCTAGTTCACAATCTGAAACTGAAACAAATTGACACAACAAATCCACAAGAACCTGAGGAATGCACAAAGTTGTTGGGGATCTTTTGAATTGGCATAAACCAGCATGAGGTGTTTTCAGTTTGTTTATGGGGAAATTTTCTTGTAGGTGTGATGCCACCCGCACCCTATTCAAGCATTGCCACAAATTCATTATTCTTTGAATATTTGACACAAATCATGTGCATTACCAAACACTAATGTTGTTCATTCCTCTTTGTCTAATCCCTTGGCCTTAACTACCCTCCCTTTAATCTTCTCCAGTGAACTTGCCAAAACTTTGTTGAGGACCTCCACGTCTGATATGTCCAATTACTCGTGTGCTTGCTTCAGATTCCTCTCTCATAGTAATGCTCATAAGAAGCACACGTTAAAGAAAAAAAATAGTATAGCAAAATGAGCATATTGTATATTGTTATTGGTATAGTATATTTTTTTATGAAGGCAAGCACTTATGAACATCACAATAATCGAATGTATGCAAATTGTTGTTGTGCTACGTATAAGCAAATAGTGTTGTCTGCCACGTGGACTACGATTCGGTCCCTTGCATTGTTAAATTTTGCATAACAAGCTTCACCTCCAATAGCCAATCTCTTGTTAATGATATACCAGAGCAAACTTGTCCCACAATTTATTGGTGTCAATTTGTCCATAAGGGATGTTGGAAGATCCTTCTGTAATGAGCATATGAGCAAGTAAGGTGCTCCAAGAACAGAATGAAAATACAAAAAACATAGACTCCCCAGATAGAGGCAAAAAGCCATTGGGTTGAGAGCTTTGCAGAGAAACCATAATACCATGCAGACCCAATGGTAGGTGTTCAGACTCGCAAAGATGTGGGTGGCCTCATGTTTTTTTTGCAATGTGGCTTGCAATGAGATCAACACAACTTATCTTATTTCACCTCAATTGTGGTTGGTGAGAACTCTCCCAAATTGTTGATAACCTAGCGGCTTGAGGGAAACCTTACTGATCCACGGAAATGGGGGTTTGGCATGGCGAAGAATTTGTTGGCCTTAGGTGCACCCTGCTTTGGATGTGTGGGTAGGGGTGACGAATCATTAATTGTAGACAATTTGGAGGAGGCCATGGGGCTTGGAGAGAGTTTGGGCCTCTGTTTGATCCATACGAGAAGGCCAGGTTTGGTTGAGTCTCAGTGAACACCATTGGGCAACAACTCCCAGTTGCGCCCCACATCCGGTTGGATGTGGGCTTGCAAGTACGGAGATGATCCCTAACTAATGGACCAAGACATAGCACAAGTGTACGGCAACAAATTCTTGTCAAGCACCAATACTCACATATGTAAAATAAAAATGTTGACCAACCAAAATTGCACATTACAAAGCTATGAATCAAGGAAGGACATCAAGTCTTCTACTTTGAAAATAATGTGCAAAGTGAACATAGCATGTTTGGATCTTCCATTGCATGCATTATTGGGTCTTAGTGGAGGCGGCTTATTAAGAAAGTTCTATATTGGTGCAAATGCTTCATTTGATTGGCAAAATAGTCTTTGGGGTATCACTATTTTTTGCAATTTGGCAGAAGTTACACCATTGGTGTACTGCCACTTTAAACATTAACTTGATATCCAATTGTTGATAGATCTTTATATTTCAATCAACACCAATTTTGCTTCTGGTATTGTTGCTCAAAGTAAATATGTTGTTACATTGATGGTGACAAAACAAGGATGCAAGGAACAAGCAAACAAATGCGATACTTGGCAGACATTTAGACAAACCACCAATTAAATTGCGAGTATACCAACGTGGCACTATTTGCTAGATACTGGGTTGATCATACACTAGAGTAATAGTAGCATACATGCAACACCTATTTAAGCAATACTCTTGGAGGCTGCAAGTGAAGTGGTAGACAATAAATCGAGGTGTCTTGATGAAGGTCCATCCGATCAATATTGATGTACAACACATCTCCATGATTGGCTGTGGCATATTCCCTGCATGCGCGAAACCTTTCCCTAATGTTCTTCATGTAGTTGTAGTGTTGCGTTAACTTTGTATTGAAATTCTGCTTTCTGAAGTTGGATCTATGCCGTGTCGGCATTGCAGCCTTGTGCAAGTTGCACATTTGGCAAGGGGTTGGTGCTGATAGGGTAATGTCAGAGAATTGAATTCCTCATTGTGTCCCTTTGCGCTCAATATTATGTTAAACGGATAATACATTGAGTGTTCGCAATAAGGGTACTGATCCAATCACTGCCACAACCAGGGCACCAGCATACTCAAAAGTCAAGCAAGCAAACAATTTATTTGCGAATAGATGGAAGGCATATATTTCAAAGTGTTCTATGTGGCAAATACCTCAATAATAAAATTGTTTGTAGTACCATGTTCCACATATGCTCATTTTTTTGTTACTTCCATTCAACACGATTGGCTGAATGGCTCACATTTGATGTGGCTCGTATTCGTTTTGCATTTGCTAGCTTGAATGTATCGATGAAGGGCTCTGGGAGGCGGGGCTTTAAGCTGACCAAGATGACAAGCCCACCATATTGAGTTAACTTGCATTGGATGCCACCTGGCCATGCGGAATATGCAGGGCACTATAATGTACATATATTTGACAGATAGATTGTTGGGTCATCATAGAGCATACTATGATATGCCTTCAAGGTTGTTGCCCTTTCGCAACTATCATAACATTAGTAGAGCATTAATATTGTAAGTTTAGAGCTCTAGATACACATATGCAAATGCACATTCAATGTGCAATTTGCACTAGATTTTAAGGTACCAATCCCCCCCACCCATTCACCCCCCACCCGACCCGCATATCCATGTGCTGATTGTATTATGCTATTGGCATGATTCAATGCCTGATAGACTAGAGGCACCAAATTAAAGGCTTTAGTAAACCACTTTAGCTTTGTAATTTTGGATGATGTATTCCACTCAAGCTTTTGCATTCCATAGCCATGTCCCAAACTAATTTAGAATAGTTCATACTAGAAATCTTTCTTTGGTCAAAGCAATTGCAATTGCTAGATTGAGTATCACATATGGTTACCTCATTCATTTTTTTTACTGCAAGAAAGTTTAAGAATTTTGTAATTTGTATTAACAAATTCTTTAAATTAAATGCATTAATAGAAGGCTATTTAACTTTGGGAGTGAACTTCAACGTATACAAAGATGCCAATTGTATTAGTGTCTTTTCTGAGATGTTCCTTTCAAAATTTAACCCATCAACATCATGAAAGCTATCCTCATGCAAGTTATCCTTCATCCTCTTTCTTTTGGCATTGATGAGTTTCACCGTTGCCATCAGTTCCTACTAAAGATCTATAGTAATATTGCGGCGATGTATTTTTGAAATTTTGTCTTGAATTTTTTGTAGTTGTTAATAGATTTCGTTGTCATGGACAGTGTTAGTGACGTCACATCTTTGGCCATCATAACTACATTGTTGAGCGCATCTTCTGTGTGAGCGAGCTTAGGGTAAATTGTAAGCTCCAGGTTTTATGTCCTCATAGACATAACAAAAATGGGTTGATAGACAAACTCATGGATCAATGCATTGGAGGGGTGGCAAATGGGGTGGCCGCATTGCTATAATAGCGATACAATAATAACAACAATAACCGCACACAGTCAATAATTTTCATACTTGCACTATTGCTGGCATTGCTCCACCCCATTTCCGAGGTTGCCCATGCCCACCCTGTCACTAGAGTTGTGCATGCCACCACCATTGGTGGCCTTATGGCCATTAGCACAATATTCGTTGCCTAGGGTGGCGCCTTTTTATTGGTGTTTGGAGGAGGTGGCCTAGGCAATGCAAAAACTACACCGCGCGCAAAATCAGTGTAAGAGTATGTGTACAACACCACATTGGTAAACATTAAGGACAGGGCAAATCACAATCTAGCGGAGATGTGTGTGAAGCTCAACAACACAAATGCATTCGTTCTTGACTATATGTTCACTATCAGCAACAAAAGATTATCATGAAGTCTACATTGAAGCAAATGACTTCTCTGCCAACTTTCTTGCTCTACACTGCACAGTAGTACATTCTCCAAAATATTGCAGGCTTTTATGTGTGATGTATAGGGATGTAATCAAATGAAAACATGCGAAAAATATGCAAGAAACAAGTACAGTGAAGTGTGGTGGGGGAAAGCACATCTCAATGGCTTTGCTAGGGTGGATATTGGTAGGAAAGTAGGATAGATGCGAAATATTGGCATTGATGGTGAGAGTTATTGGCATTGATATCAGGAGGTGCCAAAGGCCCATGGGGATGAAGATAGGCGCGGATGCCATGTGGCCTAGATGCATGCACATGGCAATACTTTCATAGGTGGCACAGTTTTAGTGGCATCCTCAACGGTAGCTTACAGGCTGTCACCCTTGCAGGGTTGCAACATGTTGTCAGCATATCAATAGCCGGGCTTGCCATGCTTTTTATGATGCTTGCTTATGCTGGGAATTGCTAAGTGAGCTTGGAGGGCAGGTGGTGAGCAATAGGTGAGAGCTAGTCTATCGACAAGTGGGATGGGTCGCATCGGTGTGGGTGGGTGTGATCAAATAAGCGGCGAGTGGACAGCACTAGCAATTGAAGTAATTGATGCAGCTAGGGGGGGGGATAAACATCGTCTTGAGCATCATAGTGCATTGGTGAATGAGCGAAGGGGCTGCTATGGGACCTCCCAAAGAGGCGGTGCTTGCCTTCAATGCCTTGGATGGCGCTGACTTTGTCCATTTGGATGAAATGCTTGGCCACATTGGGTTGTATGCTTGCATGTTTTGCACAAGCATTAATTGGAATTGTGGCTTTAATGAACACGGATGCCTGGAATCCTCATAAATTGCCTTTTCAATCTCTCCAACTCTTTCTTAGTACAGACTTTGTCCAAAACTATTCATGTTGATGCTCTTGCTATCACCAACGCCAACAACATGCACATAACATGTTCACAATTATTCATGTTGATGCTCTTGCTATTACCAACGCCAACGACACGTACATTACACACCAACAACAACACCAATTAAACACAATATTTACAACACTCCACACAACCTTGTCTCTGCTTTCCACCACTTTTGCTGGTATTAAGACTGTGCACCACCATGTTGTCTCAATGAATGTCCCAATATGCAATAGTTGCGTCCACAACACCCACAAACCGCTCGCCCCAATCCCCTTGTCAGCCATTAGATATCTTATAGTTCGATGGATCGATCTATTTGCCACATCAGTCCACTGCAACCAGGCCGACAGCAGTGCTGGCAGTGGCTGCTGCACGGCTGCCCTGGCGACGGGTGCAAACCCCGAGCCAATGACGTCCACAACGTGGCAACTTAAAACATTGTGCATTGCTAGCGAGACTCCAAACATGACAAATGCATATTTTAACTATGCTGTGCAGGTGTACCTCATGCGCATATACATGAGATAATTAAATCGTGTGCAAGCTGACGTCCTTGAATTTGTTGCAAGTTTTGCAGCGCTCTTAGAGCGCCTGTGCCAAGAAGGTGGGTACGGTTATCTCCTTGATTACTTGCAATGGCTGTGATTCGCATCCCAAAGTTGGGCCAAATAGACAAATAGACACTGTGGCTCAGCAAATCTCATCGCATTTGGTAATTTGCGGGGCCAGGGGGGCGGGGGGTAAAATGTGGCATGGCGCTCATGAGTTTGCCTTGCGCTCATGAATTTGCCTTGCGCTCATCGAAGTGACGACGGCACTTAATTATGGCGCCACTGGAAACCGGTGCGCTCTGATCCGTGGCACCAAGGAAACGAAAGATATACTGTAATTGCCGTGAGCATATAGAAAGACGATACCAAGTGAATCGCATATTTTCAAGCACCACTGCGGCTCCATGTACAGGTCTTCCATTTTTTGATGTTAAGGTCTTGCCATGATAGGCCTTGCACCGGCAAAGTGCAAATGTCACTCGCTCACACCGTCCTTTGTTTCTGTGCTTTACCGGCAAGCGGCATGGAGAGCGCTGGGGAGAGACACAGTTGCAAACGCTCAGCAAGCTGACGACCCCAATTGGACTTTTGAACAACTGTGGACGCTGAGTAGCCGCAACACAATGCAACACAGAGATGTCACGCTTCTTGCCATTGACATATGTCGCCATCACAGACATACTTGTTGTGCTTCGCTTGGCGGGACTCACATCCATGCGATTGCCGACCGTGCCTGTAATAAATGCCGAGGCAAACTGGCACACTGTGTTCTTCCGGCATGGAGCGGTTCCCACTCAGCATGGCTTTAAACACAGGCCCACGCACAACCATTTCAACCATCGATACAACACACATCACATGCGCTGCTCCACCTTCAGTCAACACCACGTCAACAATGCATCACACCGACATCGGCACTACACATGGGCACAAGTAGATCATTTTAGGAACTGATTCCAACCCCTTCCCCTTCACGCCGCACGTTCCCCTGCCATCCATTTCACGAGCTTACAGAACATGGCACCGATCCTTTTGCCCGCAAACTGCCATTGCAAACCTTGGACCGGTGTTCCTCTGTCTTGGCACTCAACTGCGCACGTGACACATCTGCGAACTTAGCGTGTATTTGTAGCGAAACGACCATAATCAACATTTTGTCCTCCCGTATACAGATCTGGGCCTACTCGTGGCTGCATTCGGAGCTGTGAAGCGTGTCCCTATGTTTCCTTGACGAAATTGCCATTGCTTGCGTTAAAAGCATGATTCACCCGGCGTACATTGGCTCATGCCAAATAACAACGTCAGCAACGCACTAATATTATGCTACTCTTTGAGGATAGCGCAGAATTGAAAACCAGTAGAACGGTCGTGCCATTATGATGCAGTCACATAATTATAGTTGAGGATTGGTTAAGTTTTAGATGTTGAATGTTCAGAGGTCCGATTGCGGGATTCAAATTCAGAAACTCAGATGAAACTGCTGAAGAGTATACAGAGGACATGTGGCGTGAATTTCATCAAATAAGCCTAGTGATTGCTCTTTGATGTTGTACCGGCAGGGATTCCATGGTGCATTGTAGTCAATTGCGACAGATTTATTAACTAATGGAGTCAGGTAGAGTTAAATTGTGCTAGGCACAACCATTTGCTTTATGAGGCTGTGCTAGGGCTGGTGGCTACCTCGCCAGCCATGATTACGCCAATGTTTTGACCTGCGATCGCATTGATAAGTGTAGGACTGCATGAGTACACCGCCAGCTGTCGCATCACCCCGGATTTGGCGGTGCCGGCCAGTCACTTTCCCTAATCAGGGGATAATGAGAGAAATGAGACTGCGTGAGGCGCGATCACGTGAAGTCTTGCGAGCGTAGTTCCAATATCATAGTATTTTATGCCCTTCTGCATTGTAACGTAACGCTTGGCGTTTTATGTTGAACAATGATTCACACGTAACGATGCCAAAAAAACGTGGAGGAACCCCAGCCGCGATATTGCTTGCGGTGATCGAGCACGAGAGCATCTAGCGGTCCCAGTTGCCTGAGTCTCTGTGGCGGAAAACCGGCATTTGAGCCATGTGAAGAGAGCAAAGCCTTCATTCCGGCTGTGGCTATGTTGTGGAGCCCCGCATCGTCTGCAGCGAAAAAGGAGTCAAACTCGCTTTCAGAACCCTCCTTGGCATTGGTGAATGCGTGATTTCACTAGTCTATTGGCGAAATTTTGTGTTGTCCGCGCTTCAGCGGGAAGGAATCCAAGTCATGATGGGATCAAGCAATCCCCCTGCGATCACCGGCGCAGCAGACGATAAGAAAGTTGAAGGGCTGGGGCGCCTCTCCGAGGGGTGTCTCCTCATGCTGGGATGGAGTGGGCGACTGCAGATGCTTCGGTAAAGAATCGGTTCAAAGCCACCTCGGTGGTCGGGATGCTGACTGGCCATTGTCGTAATACGGCAAGACCTGTGGCATTCTGAAGAATATATTGTGATTCCATTAATGCAACAACAGTGCAATACCGTATTGCGATACACCAAATTGATCAGTACCAATACGGTGATACTATGGCATATAGTAAGGAAAGGTGTAATGTGGATTTACTGCGCTTCGCATCAATTCGACATTTAGTTCTCCCCCCCATCCCTCCTTAGTGTCAATCCTCATGTCGATGCCAGGATGCCAGGATGCCAGGATTACATAACGGAGCTCAACAATTTTAGGGCGCTTCTAAGGAGCATAGCAGATAGAATTGCAAACATTATAATGGGCTGAAAAGGGGATGACAAGGCCACCGCTGGTGACTGGAGCAGCCTCGATGGCTGCCTATCGAGGTGTTCTGGGCCGTTCATTCACAATTGAACCGTTTGGGAAGGCATACAGACATGTACAGTCAGGAGTTGTTTGCTGCTCGATAGTAAAGCTGTTGCACATCTTCTCTTCCTATGTCGATTTTGTGGCAATTACACAAAGTCTTAGCGTCACAGGTCCGGACACACCTCCCAGCGTCAAATTGACACTAAACGCAACAAAATCGACAAGTCCCTTTCCTTAGGGAAGGCACTGTTTTGAATTTTGTACCGTCAGCGCCAAATAGGCGTATAGCTCACCCCCACCCACCCACGCACTCCGCCCAGCTTATGAACCACTATAATACGTCGTCCCAAGTATAATTCATGACGCCTTTAGCCGCACTCAGTGGTGTAGTATACTGCAACGTAACAAAAACACACGTTCGTTGCTGCACAGCAACGCAATGTTTTTTGCATCGTACAGTCGCCTCCTGCAGGTTTGGGCGTGTGCAACACAAAGCCACTCCTTCAGCAGCTCATGCCGGTCGCCCCTCGCCATACCCGAAGCGATCACGCCAGCTGCAAAACAATGGCATGTGCTCCGATCGCTCCCGTTGCGGGGCGCTGTGATCATGCGCAAGGCCATTGCCTGCTCCCATGGATCCCAACGCCTGTGCTGCTCCACGTTGTCCCACTCTGAACGCCTTTCCAAGTTCCGTGGGCATTAAACATTGACGCACCAGCCATGCACAGCTAGCAGCACGAGCCTCTGATAGTAAACCGCTCTCAACAGCCCGCAGGATGGCCCCAGCCACACCCTGCTTCAATGGCTGCCAAAATGGGGAACTGGCAGACACGCCATTGTATCGCGATCACGCCCACCAGCGCATTTACGCAATTTTTCAAGGACGGCTTCAAGAACGGTGTGCACATGAGCCTCAGCAAGCCGGCTGCGTCGCAGCAGGCGCGCCAGATTTTTTTTTGCTTTTTGTTTGATAGGCAGAGGGCTGTGCTCGTGCACATTGCTGGTTGGTGCGTACCTTTTGTGGCACAATTCTGTGAGAGTAGGGTTGACATCACAACGTGAGGCATGAGTGCTCTTGCTCGCTTCTTCTTTCCTTATAAACTTATCTACACAATTTTGTATGTGCACTTGTCATAAAAATTTCTTCCGCATTTTGGCGCGTGCTTTTATTAATTCAATGCGTTTCGATTTCTTCTTGCCTTGGTTTAATTTAACGCAATAATGCAATATCTTAGCACGTATCCCCTCCTTTTCCTTCTGAATGCAAATTTCAAATTTCGCTCGAAGATTACGATACAGGAGCGCATACGTTTACCCCACAGCGGGTCAGGCATTGAGACTGCTTCACGAGGGGTATGTCAACCTCGTAAAGCATAACCATAATATGCTCCCGATTTGGGTAATTTGTTCAAGATGTTGCTTGATACACACCCATGTGATGTCTCTGGCTTGTTTGTTATTTGGGGAGTTTCGTTCGGAAATTTTCAGGAGTTCTTCATCTGGAAGGGAATTGTGTTATGGGGACCTGTTCTGGGAATTGCTTTTAGGGTTCTTGCAGCGCGGGGGTTGCAATGCTCTTACCAGACATTGTTGCTTTCCTGAACGCCAGCAATGTTTGCTATGTGATGACGTGAAATCATTAGAGAAAGTGCTATGGCTATTGCGTCGTTTCTCAATGTGTATTAGTAGCTACATTCTGTCGTGGGCCATCTGCTAGAAACGCTCTCTTTGCGGCATAATTGGTGGGGGTGATTGCCACACCTGGTGTCGATGTATTGCTTTTCATTGGAATATTTCCGTTTACAGGAATGAGCGTCCACTCACGGACCGAAGGAGCAACTCATATCTATATGGATCGATTGTCGTCTGTTTCACCGCCCGAATGCGACTCTACGTAGAGACTCTACGTAGAGACTCTACGTTGATCATACACGAAAACTACAAGGCAACAAATCATCACTGGCAGTATTGGCGAAATGAAAGCAAACGGAAAAAGGCATCAACATGGCACATAATGCGGTCATGGTGTCAGCACAAATGTTCCAGGAGGGCATTTACTCAAGATTTGACTGCATTAAAGAATTTTTCTTGGTGTTGGTGCCACTGCCCATCGTGACATGACATAGTGACACAGCACACTATGCTGCTGCTCCTGGGGCAACTTATAAGACTTCAGAACTGCTCTTCAGATGCATAAGAGCATTTCCCAGTCGTCAAGCGGCTGCGTTTGGCAAAAGAACGACCAAGGTTCGCCCTACTTGCTTCAGGTGACAATTAGAACTACCTATTCCAAGCAAGAGAATCACAAAAGCTCATCCCCAGTAGGCCAGCATCGTGACATGTGTTCAAATCTCTTCGAGAGTCACTGGCCCCACCCCTCTGACCACCCCCAAGTGTGACGAATCATGTCTTCGGGACCACGTCTTTGCGCACAAGCAAACAAAGCAATCAAACACAACGTGTCATTCTCCTTCGTGTGGAGACTCTCCCATCAGCATGGCGACACCCCATGATATAGGCCCAAGAGATCTCACCATTCAAGCTTAATAACCTGGCACTGGACATGCGATTTCGTCCTCGCATTCACAATCTCGAGCGGCTGAAGAACGATTGTGGACCTTATGCTCATACGGTCGAACAATTCTTTCAGCACAGCCTTAGAGGTGTTCCCCAGATTGGCGACACAGTAGCTCTTCCCCTCCAGTCGAACCACAGGAGCCAATGTGGGTGAGGCAGGGGCGTTGGCTGCTGAGGGGCGCGTTGGCTGGGCTGCCAATTTGGACAGATCGAACCTGAGTACAGAGATGTCCTTCGCCTCTTTCGAGTATAGGACAAATGACGCCTCATTCTCCAGGAACTTTGATGTCTCCATGTCTACGATTTCTGACTGCATAGCGTGCACAACCGCTTGCAGCTTCTCCTCAGTCAATAGTCTCAGAAATCGATTGTCCATGGTGGCAATGATTTCATTCCAGCACGGCAGTCCATAATATTTCAGATCATCAGTAAAGGCCTCCAGGGTGTATGGAGGCTTCACATCATTCGCATCAAATTTCCCTGTTCTGCTCACATAAAGATCATTGCGTGTAAGATGGGGTACACAATTGTATCCAATAGAAGAAGATAAAAACATGGTTTTCGTTTTTCTCTGTGTGCAGACATGGGTGGGGGAGAGGCTTAGCGCCCTATTGTTTTAGTCTTTCCACACGTCAAGCAGCAGCCAGCCCCAGAGCCCCCGTTCATGATTTCCAAAATGTAAGTATGCTGCTCTGATGCAATTATCAGTTGGTACTTAGCCAAGAAACATGATGGCAAATGCAGCGCCCTTGCACCTATCAAGAGATGCTTGGACAATTTCCTACAGAATCGCAAAATGTGCCTCAAATAGCTGTTCAGCAACATATGCTAGTCTCAGTGTCTCACATTTCATGTCTCAGTCTTTGGATTGTTCTGGAACAGAATCTTGCAATACAAATTACTGCAAATGCACAACCTTGGCACATGGAATTAACCACCTGATTGTGAATGCATCTTTATTCCACTCATACCTTGAAGAAGAAAACATACACGTTACTGAACAACTAATTCTGTTTCTTTTGTACACTATGCAGATGTTTAACACTAATTGCACAACAACAGCATCCATTCCAGTAAACCTTCAAACATACTCTTGATTGAAGGATGGAATGTACAAGTCCAGGTCCGGTGGACCAGAGCACCTAACCTAAAATTTCAGCCACAAAATGAGCACAGAACAGTCCTGAAGCCCAAGGAACAGCGAACAGAGTTGGATACCAAACCAGTTTTCAGTTGCCTTGCGGGAGCTTGCTCGAATGCACTGAACCTTATGAAACTTTCGATGCTGGGTGCGAACTGCTTTGCTGGAAACCAGCAAGATCACGTCCATGCCGCTGTCTCTTATCTCAATGCCAGCGCAAATCGGGAAGAATGGAGACAGGAAGGGAGAGGGGGGAGGCAGGGAAGGGGGGAGGGGGGATTATTTGCCCAAGCAGCTCAACCATAAACACCAGTGGAAACCGATATTCTTGCGATGCAAACTGCGATGCCACTTGACACTAATTGAAGGCATCGCACCAGCGTTTGCGCCACCGCAAGACCGTGATGGCGCCACTTTGTGTCAAAATGGCATCGCAGTTGGCATCGCAAACATGGTGTTTTCTGATAGTGAAAGCGCCTCGCAAGCAAGGAGAGACGGACAGTCTGATGCAAATCCTGGGCCATAGGCGGTACTGCCCCATCGTCAACAAGGCGTCGATCCACATTGGGGCCCGCCCAGTTCGTTCGCTGCCCCCCAGTTCTCCTTGAACTTGGCCCACCCTGAACCCCAGACGAACCGCATCGCCCAGCTGCCCAGGGTTCAGCAACGGAGTTGGCGGATACCAGAGTACCCGGGCTGAGCACCCTCGACGAGATCCAAGCATCCCAAGGCCCCAATCCCAGGATAACATCTGCCTCCACAAGAAAAAGACAAGGGCCCCGCGCCTTGCGCAGGTTATGGTTACCCCCCAATTACCCTTCCCCCACCTCTACCCCATTCCAGGCGCAAACTAACTGATCCCGCCCGCCTCCACATCCGAATCATGGGCAGGAGGGCAACAACGGAACGGACACAATTTGGCTGTCACTTCCCGTTGTGTTTCGGCGGCGCAGCCTGTAAAGGAACAGTACATAAGGGCGCTGGCGCCCTGGAGACGTTGGCGGGTCCCCCAGGCGCACCTGTAAATCTTATGCACGACCTCAAAGCCGCGCGGGTCCCTGTCCACGTGGAGCGGATCCTCCCTGGTCAGTGCGTCCGGGCAACCCTCCACCAGCCCCGCAAGCAGCGAATACGGGAACCGATCGATCGAAGCCTTCGTCACCGTGAACCTCGTCCCCCCCACGTCCAGCCGCACTGCCGGACCGACGCCGCTCGCGGCAGAAGTCGCCGTCGACTCATCTTCCATCGTCTCCCTTACTTCGGTGCCCTCGGCCACGCCTTCGGCAAGAATTGCTGCGAAGTGATCTGGACTCTCGAGATTCTCGTGGGCTGAGATTTTGGGGTGCGGTGGCCGGCGGGGGAACTCCGCAAGGCCAGGCCAGGCGTGAGCGAAGGGAAGGGGCTTCGAGACAGGTGCCCTGGCTGGTGGTAGCGGGGGCAGCGGAAGTATATTGGCGTGTGGCCCCGCGTTGGCGTCTGGGTAGACCTGGATGGTTCCAGGCATGACTCATCGAGCCAATGATTCATAGTCATTCACCTTCTGGACGGCGGATTGAGCAGCCGCCGTGGTGGACACAGCGGGGACTTTTGCATGAACGCTGCAGGTTTTTCACTGTTCTCTAGTCTCATTTGTAGTCTGATTTTGAGTTTTAGGGACACTGACTGTTTCAGAATCTGAATTTTCTGAATTCATAGCTGTGAATTCAGCGAAATGAACAACTTGGTAAGATGGCCGTGGTGTGGAATGTACCTGGCGGTACATCCTGCGGACCACAGTTTGTCAGCAATACACGAGAAATCCAACGTCTTGCATCTTGTAGTCGGCGATAGGCGTCGCAGCACTAAACAAGTGTATGGCATTCTGCCATTATTACACAGTGTACTTACGATAGATTATGCAAACAAAAGGGTTCTAAAGCTCGCTTGCACAATCACAACAGTGGTAGAAAACGCAAGGACGGGAAGGCAATTCATGGCGCGGTGACTTCATTTTGTGAGTCGAAGCGTAGGCCATTGAATGCAATAAAGGGTTGCTTGTGTCGTCCGTTCGTTGGGAACTGAGACCATATGAGTAAGCTCATGCACCGGAGGCGATCAATGCTCATTGACATAAGCGGCTGTACTACTTGTCCTTGGGACTGTGAGCCCAGTGAGCTCCATGCCCTTGCGCCAAAGACCCAGCCATCTTCATTTTACGGTCGCCTGTGCGCCTACCAGTTACCCTCGATGTCGTCTGATATCTGGACTCCTAAATACGATGCGCTAATTTTGGAAGCGATAGAAATACTCTAGCACAATAGAAATTGCTGCCGTGCCCAGTTTCATCTCATAATGGCTCCTGCACGCAGGCGTGCAAATTATGGAGTGTTTTATTCAATATATGTACTACAGTACTCCTATGCAAACAGTGGCAAAGTTTGACACTTCGCTTCAATACGCGCGTCCTTAACATGTAATTCAGCCGTAAGTTGCTCAGTACCACATTTTAGTGCAGGGAATTATTGGCCGCGACCTGCATCTTATGACCTGCAGGCCTTTGACCTCGCGGTCACGACACCTGGGAAGCCAGACACGTATGATCGCGGCGAGGGTCCTCTTCTGGCACAGCATCATCCCCTGCTAAAGGGAATGATGCTGCCCAAGGTACTCAACACTGCATGGCGGATGATAGAGCCCAACGGGCTGCATGATCGTATGGGCCACCATGGACGCTGTTGTTGGCAGCTGGTCAGCATCGGCGGAGCTATAGCTGCCGTGTTCCTGGGCAGTTTGCCGGACGTCTTGTGCTGCAGGAGCGCATCAGTAGCTGTGTGGGAAGAGTTGGCGTGTCTGGAGGATCCCGCGAAATGAGAGGAAGCTACGTAGCTTCCTCTGTATACAGAGCGAGGTTGCCAACGCGGGCGGCACCCTTAATCGCATGTGGATCGCGGCGGATCAGAAAGGGAATCCAAATGATCATCCCTTGGTTATGACTATACCAATTGAAATTGTGCAGGTGATTCTTCAGATCACTGCAAGAACACTCGACGTTCATGGCAGCATCTTTCATTATGTACAGAACGAAATACAAGTATCCCTGGTCAACCCCTCACCACTTGAACTCAACAACCTGGTACTGGTACTGCGTGTGCAGCTTGTCCACGAAGGTTCGAATCCCGCATCTGTATCCCACTTGGTCGCATAACTTGCTAAGAACCTTATGAGATTTGCCCAAAAGAACTATCGGGTGGTGGGTCCTGCTCTTAAATAATGGCGGAGATTCTGTATCTTCCATCAATACGAATGATCGACTCCCATCGCTGGAAGCTATAGCTGCCTCTGAAAATCTTAGCGCCCACCCCACCATTCCTCACTTCAAACAACACTAATTGAACTTACTTCCTGTGAAGTTTCGTTGCTCTTGTATCCTTCAGATGCTCGATCATTGCGTTCACAGCGACTTCAAGCTGCTGTTCCATACCCAGTTCCACAAGTTTCAAATCGATTTCCCTGGTGAGCTTGTTCCACACTGGAATCCTGCAGACAGGCTTGGTTTTTACGTTTACGTTTACGTTTTTACTTTTACGTTTTTACGCGTAAAAACGTAAATTTGCGAAAGGGCCTATTTTTACGGTTATTTTTACGTTTTTACGGCTTCCTGGCACACGTAGTTTACACGATAAAAGTTGCGTACAATGGTCAGTCCTCTGCCATCTCCATCACCGGGAACACAATGTCCACCTCGCCTTTGGCAAGGGCGATAATGGCGTTTAACAAAAACTCGTTTTCTGCCTCTTCCAAGGCGTCTGGCTGTCACTCTCCGGACTCTGTAAATCTGTATGTACTGTCCTTATGTACACCAGACAGTTTTTACGTTGTGTTTACGTATTTTTACGCATTTTTACGCGTAAAAACGTAAAAACTATTTTTACGCGTAAAAACGTAAATACGATCAGTTTTTACGGCGTAAAAACCAACCCTGCCTGCATAGTCCATGTCATCGCAGATGGGCGTCACAGTGTAAGGTTCGTCGCCTTTGCGAATGGTGGAGGGAGCATGTCTACCATCAGAGAATCTTGTCGCACAGAAAACATGTCTGTATTGAGGTCGTGTTATAAAAGCACACCACCACCCTCTTCAGTACTATTATTTGCTGTAAGGGGAACTACAATACGGTATGGTCGTGATAGATTTATGCCAATTGCATGCATTCATTGAATGTACAGATTTGCTTAACGCATCCCATATGGAAGGCCAATACGCCAAATCCACTTACCGCATCTCACTGGTGGTAGAAGTTCTTTGTGCGCTGGAATTCGTAAGGCCGCGCATCTTATTGGAATGTATATTCATTGGACGTATTTCCGCCACGACGGCTGCTGCTGAACAGAATGTTCGCAAAATGTGTCAAACAGCAACTGCAGATCTCGGCGATTGCCCCAAATCTCATGGGATCTCAATCATTGCGAAGTGGCTCCTCCCTTGCAAGAGCATCTGGGAACAGGCTCACGATGTGGGCCAGCAGAGAATCCGGAAAATGGGCAATGGCAGCTTTTCTATCTGGAACGCTTTTACCCCAACGTCGAGTTTCAGAACAGAGCGCTCGGAGGGCAGCAATGAGTTCGCTTCCTGGCCCTTGTTCATTCTACCAAGGGCGAAACGCACGCTTCGACAGATGGATCAGAAGTATTGAATCAGACACGGCCGCCACCTGCCATACACAACATCACGTATACAATCATTATCGTGACTTGTATCTGTCTAATGCACTCCAGTGCATACCCTGCTACTGGAAATGCAAGTATGGTTTGCCCTGAATCCCCAACAGAGAAATGTCAATAGGCCATGGAACCATCTCTATAACGGTTCGATACGAACGTAAATCCAGCTTCCGTGCTCATCGCCTTAACAGCACCTGCTGTCAGCAACTTTTCCAGAGTCTTGGATCTAAACTGGTGTTGAATCTCCCGGCCAACACTTTCGTTTCTCGAATCCCTGCTTGGAATCACAAGCCTGGAGCTCTCCAATGCAAACGGCCTACTCAAGATTCGGGGGACACCATCGATGGGAGTCGTAACAAAGTCTTTGCGAACTGCGCGGCACCATCAGCATTGAATCTCCATAATGCAGCATGTCGCGCAGCCTTAGTGGCGTGCCGTCAACACAACTTTGCCATGCTGTATGTCATGTCGCAAAGCGTGCCGCGAGCGTGGATGCGTCCGCTCAGTAGTCGCGACGGAGGTGGGCACAGGATGCCGGCTACACAATTTTTTTGTCGAGTTCAGGTAGCAACCTGGCCTCTTGATACCATCTTCGAAGCGTTCAGGTGGCTTTGTCTGCAAGGGAGCTTGTTCGCAAGAGCGCTTTGCCACATGGGTGCGATACAAAGAGTCACGTTCGTAAGCTGACTGTTGTTGTTGCTGTATGTTCAGAATTGTGTCGAATCACTCAAGTGCTTTTCTTTTTATAGCCCATAACCCAACCAGTTCCGTCTTGTCAAAGGGCACATGAAAGTTCTCATGTGGTGTCATTCGCCCATGCAAGTGACGTCATTCATATCGTTTCGTTCAAGTGCCACTCCTCGACCATTTTTTCTCAAGAGGCCTGAGCTTCCCCTCAAATGGCCAGCCCTCCCGTAACTTCAATTGAAACATCACAAAGTGTCCCCCAAAAGTCATGCTCTCGTGCTCAGAGCTATGGTACAGTCGTCCCGGCCTGTGTCTCATACAATATTCCATGAATAGTGCCCAACGATGGGCCGACAGCTGCCCACATGCTCAGTATCGTACTCCTACTAATTTGCCAACTAATGCAGCTGCATATGACTAATTCATGATATTAGGTCGTTAGCTCAAGTGGATATTTCAGTAGATTACTCCAGCTGTGACTTGCATCAGTGTTCCATTGCAATATTAGTCACCAGGATATGTATTGCACTTCCGTATTCTATCCCCGGTATGGCTGCAATACAATCTCTCCTGGTTAGCTTGTACGACATCTTCGTGTCTTCCTCATTGCCGCGATTCTTCAAGGCAACCAATCTCCTGTTATGGCACTGGTTTAGTGTGCATTGTGGTCTACATAAGCGCAGAATTTTATCCCATCTTCGTCATATTCATCAGTTGATGTCCCAGTGGGAACCACTCTGGGTCCCAACAAATCACGGACCACGACAAGGGGACATGTCCTTTTGCCATCAGGAGGTGCAATGACGACAATGTGACGGATCAGAGGACTGACGGACAAACTACCAAGAAACATCACTCGAAGGCATTCACAAATCAATGGAGCCACAATGGAGAGCTTCAGCCACGGTACCTGGAAAATTGGGAATAAAACCTATTCCAATATACAAAATAATATCGAAATAAAAAGACCACATGCCAAATCTTTGGAAACCACCTTTAGTTGTAATTGGAAAAATGTCTCAGCTCTTGTCAGCAACTCTCAAATACCGGATTGCATTTGTCACGAATTTGCTCCGCACCGGAACTTTCCACACATATCTCTTCAGTATTCTTCTTAGCTTCCTTGCTAACGTGTGTCGAGCCAAAGGCATTTCCGCCTTCCTTAGCAAGTATGCAAGGCGATCTCCAAACGCGCTCCAATGTCTCCCCTAGGCAGTTTTTAAAGGCTCGCATCGTGTTCTACATGACGTCTTTGATTGATTTTTTAAAGCGAATTCTGTTGGAGGATCACTGCAAGCTACTAAAAACCCAAGATGTAGAATGCTCAAGTCTGGGCTACTGCTCGGCTGCTGAATGGGCTTGATCTTAAATTTTTCAAAGTGCAAAATGGCCTCAAGCCTAGGGCGTATTGAGGCTTTTTAGTGGGGGCGGGCTCCATCTAATTGGATCAACACTAGATGTGGCTGCCCAGCTCTTTTTCTATTATTTTACTTCTGTAACTTTTTTGAACTCAAACAATCCGTCCGTCGATTTTCTGTAACTTTTCCGGGGCCGGCTTTCTGTAGCCGTTCATGCCACATCAGCTTTCAATTTTTTGGCTCTGGAGTTGTCCGTCAAGGGGGTGTTTGCAGCCAGCGGTTTTTGTAAAAGCGCTTTTTTTTTGCTGCCTTTCTTGGCGTTCTGTTGCCATCCGTCAGGGACTTTGAGATTTTGGTAGTGTTCCGTTGGTCAGCGGCAGTTTCTGTTGGAGGCAATTTTTGCCAAGCAGATTTTTCTCTGTGTCTAGCAACTTTTGCCTCCAGATTCGGGCCACAGCACTGTCGTAACGAGTCCCAATATGTCAACATGTTTAAACAATGCATGTCTACTTATTTGCAGTCCACGCCATCATAAATAAATATGCATGGATAAATAAATATACATAAATGTTGCCTCGGCCAGCACTCCTTGCCAGACAGGGGGCGCAACCCGCTGTTCTTTCCCAGCCATCCCCTGCAAACTATAAGGGCTGGGCCCTTAGCATTGTACAATAGAACCATGGGAGCTGTATATTAGAAGCAAGGAACATTGCATACTAGGGACACCACAGGGAGCGCTGTACAATAGGGTTTTATTAGGGATATCTTGGAGAGACTGGGCGCCGTGTTGAGTCAACATAGGGTCCATACTAAGGGCAGACCCGTTGGTGTGGGAGACCTACTAGGGACGGGTGCTGGATGGAAAGTTCACACAGGACAAGTAGCTGACTCAATTGTGAGATACTGGGGACACGACGAGACAGAAATACGAATTTGAACTAAGCCCGCTACGACCGCTGGGCTACCTTGTTGCCGCCCTTGGGCAACTATAAAAACAAACACTAACCGGATCGACTGGTAATCAAAGGTTGCACCAAACTCTCCCTCTCTCTCGCACCGCCGACCTGCCCCGACTCGAGTGGGGGAATGGACCGTGTCCTGTCTGGCCGAAAAGGGGAACCACCCTTACAACTGGTTTAAGAGCCAGCGAAGCTGCCGACGTCCAAGTGGTGCTTCGAGACGACCTGACCCATGGCCAAGAGTCGGCGGACTCCCAAGGAACGGGACGAGAACGTGCAGCCGGCGATTTGAGCAGCGGGACGTCACGGAGGCGTCAACTGCATGTGGAGCTCCAAGACGCGGAGCTGAAGAGCTGCTGGGCACCAGAAAAGCACCAACAGAAGTGGCCGGCCCTGAGGGCGAGAACCGTAGGGCGTCCAAAGACGTGAGTTCCACAGCCTGCCCCGAGGGCGAACCAAGAGAGGAAGCAGCCGTGTGCTGGAGAGCAACGGCTGGGTAGTCGCCCCAAGGGCGCTGAAGGGCTGGACATCAGGAAGACGTCAGCTGGGTGGCCAGCTGTGAGAGCGGGCTGGAGGACGCGAATAGACGTCAGGGACATCAAGGAGACCGGGACGTCCGAGGCGATGTTTCTTGAGGAATTGCATTGTGAGGAAGAAAAAGAGACCTAGACAACATGAGCCAGGTTGGGAGCATACGAAGTCCATCCCCGAGCCAGGCGGGAGCCTCACCCGACCAACTCCAAGCGGCAATAGAGCAAGCGCTGGGGAACCGCTGGAGCCAACTTGCGAGGCACTTCGAAGCCCAACAGAATGAGGTGCACCAACGCATGCAAAACCAACTCGAAGAGGACATGACCGCGGCAGCAGCACTGAACAGAATGGGCATGCGCAATGCTGGAGAAAGGCCCAGCCTGCGGACCATTAAGCCGCCAAAGCCTCCTACATGTGAAGGAGCGTGCTAGGGAACGTTCACGCAATGGGCGTTCCAGGTCAGGCAATACCTTCGACTGATGAGCATAAATGACAAGGCGTACTGCATGGAATTCGCTGCCGGGTTGCTCCGGGGGTCAGCCGCCCTCTGGTGGCAAAACCTAGTGGAGTCACATGAAGAGGGAGCCATACGCACCTGGCGGGAATTCACCAACATCGCGGAGGGGCAATTCGGGGCAGCCAACTACCGACAAAGAGCAAGGGACAAACTGGCCAGGCTGACCCAGCGCACTAGCATCAAAGACTACACTGCCAAATTCATAGACCTGAAGACGCGCATCAAGGGGATCCGTGATGACAAATGTCTCGATAGATTTAAACAAGGACTAAAACCCGCAGTAAGGCTTGATGTGGAACGAGCCAACCCCAAAAATTTCCCGCAAGCGATGAGTCATGCGTTGAAGGCAGACGACATTCTGTTCAGAGTGAACGGGATGTCAAGGCACCAAATTAGCGGGCTGCCTCAACAAAACCTACCCCGACCGGTGCCACAAATCGGACCTACACCCACGGAGGTTGATAATGTACAAGGAGGAAGACCCGCTGGATTCCAGTGCCAACGGTGCAAGGGGTACAGGCACTTTGCGAAGGACTGTGCCACCAAGCCACGGCCTGGGGAACGTACTACTGCGGGATGGGACGTCAGACGTCATAGCATAACGAACATCGAGGCCGACAAGACCGGCGGGGAGACGTACCCGAGTCATACTGCGGGAATACATGGGAAGCACGAGCTGGCACCCTGAAGCTACCAAGTTACTTTGGAAAATTGGAGGGACGCACCATCCGTGCCCTAGTGGACTCCGGGGCTATGGGAAACTTCGTGGCAAAAGGGATACTACCAGAGGAAAGCAAACGAAGGTGCCGTATGACAACTAACGACCTGGATATCACGCTGGTGGATGGGAGTAAAATAAAAGACGTTGTAAGACATCATGGATTGAAACTCGTCATGGGGAGTTGTGAGATGTCCCTGACTGTGGTAGAGATACCGTTAGGGACTTTCGACCTAATCTTAGGACTACTATGGCTGGAAGAAGTGGAGCCTGAGATTGACTGGATTACCCGTGAGATGACCATAGGCCGAGATGTCATACGACCAGTGACCGTAGCCATCCTATGCCACACATCACTGCAGAGGGTCCCACAAGCACCCCACGCTAGTCAGGGCACCGGCCAAGGAAGCTGCGGGGAAATGCGAGTACCAACTGTGAAGACAGACTACCCGGACCGCTCTGAGGACAAGGAAGAAGGGTGCTATCCTGACTACCAAACGCTCCAAGCACTTAGCATGGAGGGGCTAGGAAGTCATGCGTTCAGCCAAAACGTTCTGAGCGAGTTGACAGCTCATGGCGTCGACAACAAGGGAGCGACAAACAATGAAATAGCAAACTACACCAGCGGAAGAAGTTACAACGAGCCGCGGGAGCCCACAACAGTAGGAACTCGACGGGAACCAACCCCCAACATCCAGGACATCACCCCGCCACCACCATACAATGTGAAAGAAGAGGATTGGTGCCTGGAGGCAACGGAAGAGGAGATCTGCAGAGAAGACGATCCCGAAGGACGACAACCACCTCAAGTGGCCTGCATGGAGGGCCAGGAGAACCAATTCCCCACTCAGGACATTGTTGATGACTGTGACGACTTGGCGACCGGTAAAACATCCTATGAGGACATTGCGAACAAAATAACCAAGACAGACAACAAAAGTGACGACTCTGACGACCCGTCATCCGTAGAGGAAACAAGGGGGCTGCCGCCTCCTCCCACTAGGGGGTGTGACCACGAAACATGAGGTGCCAGTGGCTACCAACGATCTGCAAAGGAGCGAAGAGTGCAAAGACTGACTGGGACTGAACGACACACAAATCATCGCTCAGAACGCAACGAGCGACTCAAGGAAACATCGCGCGAGGAAAAGGCTCCACCGAGG
>CAJHUC010000941.1:0-62128 GCA_905146915.1 Ostreobium quekettii | reverse complement strand
GAGGGGCGCAATCCTGCCCCGCTGGCTTGCTGGCTTGCTGGGTTGCTGCCTCGTTTCCATCTGCGTGCGCTGAGGCCGTGGATTGGCATCGTCGACCATTTGGGCCCCGCCTCGGTGGCCGCCATGGAGCGCGCTTGGGTACGACGATTGCCGATGAGCCGCCAGCGTGGCGCTCCCGCGTCCCGCGCCAGCCCTCGCTCCCACCCCATTACCCCTTCTCCCCCTTGCGCCGCCGGCCGCGGTCGATGCACGCGCCCCGCCCTGGTTGGTTTCGTCGCTTGCGTCGTCGGTCCGTGGGCTCCCTTGCGTGGCCGCTGCGCTGTGTGTGCGCGGTCGGCACGGGCCTCCGCATCTCACCCGCCTGCCTCTCGCTCGCTGCAACTTTTTTTGCCGGGGATGCGGAAAGTGGCCGGGAAAGTTGAATGTGGTTGACAGGGGGCGGGGGGGATTCGGTCAGGAGCCCAAGGCCGGGTCAGCGCCAGTCGGTCAGCCGAGGAGCAGGCCCGACAGGTCGTCCCCCCGACCCGGTTGGGCCCCCGATCCCCGCCGGTGCGAAAAAGGAAACAGGAAGAGACAAAATAAGGCGGGGATCGGTCTCCGGTGGCGCGACGGAGACTGGTCGTTTCGGCGGTGGGGCGCCGCGGACGGATTGGTCCTGCGCCGCTGCTCTTGTGTTTTTCTTCTGTCTTTGCTTTTGTCTTTGTCTTTAGTCTGTTCTTTTATCTTTTGTTTTGTTGTGATGCGTCGGCCGTTGGGCGATTTTCGGCAACCCGGTTGGGTGATTTGGCCGAGGGGTTGTTGGCGGGGGGGGGAAGGTTGTGCGGTGCGACGTGGAGCTGGCGTGGGTGGTTGTGGAGGGGGGGGTGATCGAACGCCGGCGTCGCGTGGCGTTCTTGTTGCTGGGTTGCTGGTTTGAGGACCAATGGTCGTCTCATTGCATCCCTTTGTGCAATTGCAGGAGCGTTATTTGCCCAGAGAGGCCCAAAAGGCCAGACCTGCGCGATCTGGCAGTGGATTGTGGGGGCCAAGTTGCCCAGTGCAAAGAGACCATGAAAATTGGATGCTGAGTGCAAAGGACGCGAGGTGAAGAGGGCCCAAGGGTGAAGAACTTTACCAGTTCTCCTGCATACTTAGCACAGGGCAACCTGAAAGTAGGTGCAGGCGCTGGCCACTCAGTGACTCATTGAGATATCATTTGCTGGCAAAGGAAAGAAGTTAACGGAGTGGGTGGAGGCTTGGCTGAAGGCCTTGACAGCGAAATGGGCGGCGAGCAGGAGGCAGCCTGCTCGATGATGGCCATGGCTGGGGTCCCTGGCACCACGCCGCCTCAGAACAAGGGTACCTTCAAAGATGTACTGGACCGGTTGGGCGTGAACAATATACTTGGCGTAAGGGGCAGTGACGATGTTGCCTGCAGAGGCCCTGCCGACAAGACCTTGGTCAAGTGTGAGGTGCCTCCAGAGTCTCAGATGTTGCGGATGGAGTGCACGCCAGAGGGAACTGGTGAAGATGTGGATGCAATGAAGGAGAATCGAGCTGGCTCGATCGTTGACCGTTTTTTGATGCGAGATGTGGCGAGTTTCCATGCACAGCTGATGCAGAATGCTGGCTCCCAGTGCTACTGGCAGCCCATGCCTGTGTCTCATTCGGGTTCGGAGGGGCAGCCCTCTGCAGAAAGGGTGGATTCCCTGAGTCAATGGCTGCCTGTGTCCCCTTCGACAACAGACACACCGACATCTGCGTTGGGTGGAGGGTTCCAGTTCCATTTCCCTGGTGAGCCAATGTGGCTCACAGACATTGGGGGCAACCACATTCCCCCAGCGTATGTGCTTGGTGATGTTTCCAGATCGTCTGGCAGCATGGATCACCAGGTCGTGTTATCGTCCCCGATTTCGAGCCAGTGCATTGCCAGGGCCAATTCTGGGTGGTCTCAACAGCACATTCCCCACAAGGGACTGGACTGCTGGCCAAAGCCGGAGGAGGACTCGGGCCCAAAAGATCCCAGGCTGGCAGCGATGGGTCGCGCGAAGGAGGAGCCAGCAGCGCCGCCTGCAGCAGTCCTCCTTGAGGCCGACCTTGCCCCCAGCAGGGTTCCATGGCCATTTTCCAGCGACCCTCGAGCCTCAAACAAGGACCCTTGGTTGCCCGTCAGCGTGGACGGCGACCTATTTTCCAAAATGACCATGGTGGGCCCCATGGGCTGGTCGTCTTTGACAGGGGCTACGCTGATGTCGGCAGCAGAGGTGGAGGCCCAGGAGGCTGCCCTGAGGTTGCTGATGCAGCAGTCAAGTGACTCTAGGCGAGGCCGTGGACGTGGACGTGGGCGTGGCCGCGGACGTGGCCGCGGTCGTGGCCGGGGCAGGGGCCGGGGTGAAGTTGGGGTGGGGTCGAAGAGGTCAGCCAGGCAGGGTGCGGGCGCGCGGCTCGCATCACTTGTGACTCAGGAGGCCAAGAGTCTGCAGGTCAGTCAGGCAGTTGATCAGAGCCACAATGCCAGTGGTTAGACTTGGGCTGTGTTATGTGCCCGCAGTGGGTGTGCTTTATTGGCTGCGGGCGGACGATGGATGCGGGCTGCTGTCAGCCGGGAGATTCTAGAAGCACTGCGACTTTCTGATTGTGTACAAAGACCTTTGGCCCCCTGGATTGCGCTCCTATGCACTGTAAGATTTGAAACTTTGCAGTTACAGACATGTGCCACAAGCTGTTTGACTCTAGTTTTCTGCACATCCCAAAGTGTATGGGGCCACTGCATTGCCATTTTCTGGTTCAGAGGTGATGTCCCATTGTGAAAACACAGAAATTAGCTTTTGATACACTCTATTGGCAGTGTTGTTGGCCACTGTTTTCGCTCTGAAGCTCATGAATGTAACACAATGGTGACCGTGGCCTCTACTGACCTTCCAACCTTCCAAGCATTCACTCTGCAATTTGGTGAGGTTGGCTATGTAGTGATCAACGTGAGGTGGGCACACTCTCAGTGGCCAGTCAGATAGCCTATGGTGAACTGAATAACAGCGTTCTGGGAGAGACACTGGGAGCTGAATAGCTGTGTTGCAGTGTGTGTGCCGATCGGTAGTTCCTTATGGATCAAACAACCTCAGTTTTCACTGTGGAGGCATTTGCTACCGTACACAGCTTCATCCACCCACCAAACCACAATAGAGATAAACCAACATGCTGGTTGGTTACAAAACCCATGCACTGATGTCAAGATGGCTTTCAAATCAGTGATAATGACAGTCAGCGGTACAGGAACTGATCTTGGGGTCATCAGACGCTGCCTTGCCGGCTCACATCTGATTTGGGATACGCTCTGATGAAAGCAACTGTGTCTGCTATTCATCAGCCTCTTGCCTTGCTGACAAAACAGGAGGAGGAAAACCTGACACACATTGCAAGCCTGAAGATGATTTTGTTTGGATCTTGATGGTACTGTCCTCGGACATCTGGCCCTGTCCTGTCCCGTCCCGTCCTTATCCTGTCGTGTTGCACATTCATCGGCTGAGCCTTAGACAGTGGGGCACAATGTGGACAGGTGATGGAACGTGAGGCCGCAGAGGCCAGGAAGGATGCAGAACGGGCTGCCATGCTCGAAAGAGCAATGGCAAAGATGGCAAGGCAAGCTGCTGCTGCGGCTGGTGACTTGCCAGCTTTGGTGGCCTGCACGAAGAAGAGAGGCCGGCCACCAAAGTGGTTGGCAGAGATAATGCAGGCACTCAAGAAGGGGGGAGCAACTCCCGCTCTGCAGGTTGGTATTTGCTTGTCCTCGTTTGGCCACCTTGCGTACCTTCACACTGGCAATACTTTTGACAGAATGATCCTGTTTCGCTGCAGATCCAAAATGCGATGTTGAGACAATGCCACTTTCTAGCAGTCACACAGACTTTGCCTAAAGCCGCATTGAAATCCAGTTTCCCCTTGTTCGGAACATAGCGCCTCACATATCATAGTGAAAATCGGTGCATGGGCTTTGCATTGTTGTGCGAAATAACATGGAATCACAGAAATTTCCTTAGCAAGGCACAAGTGCCCAGGCAGATGGGAGTGCCTTCGTGTTGAATTGATTTCAAAAGGGAATAGTGGACAGAACTGCTGCTGCTAGGTTTTCTGCACTGTCGCAATAACCTTGTTGCTGGACTGTACTGGTAGTGCATTTGCATTAAGGGGCTTTCACATCCTTGAGATTGCTGGGTATAGAGTGGGGAGCACTTTTCAAGTCTTTGACAGGCCAATGGTGCTGCAACACAGAGCTCCAGCCAAGAAGACCACACCACAGCCGAGCCAGCTTGTCCATGGACCATCCCCAGGAGTGTGCGAAAACCAAAGAGCCACCAGCCGATGCCAGATTCGAAGTCAGAGGCTGGATCAGACTCTGATGAGAATATGGAGTTGCTGTATGGTTGTCCTTCCTGCGATTTCAACTGGGTGAGCGGGTGATTGGACTTTAGGGTAAAATCACTCTCTTATGAGGATTTGCTGGCATAATCAGGTTGGAAGGCAGTATTCAGTTCCATTGCTTTGATTCAGTGGCGAAGCGCTAGAAATGCCTATGAAGAAATGCTGTCGAGGCTGTGACAGGTGATCCATCACTAACCTGAAAACTAGCAAATGGGTTTTCAGCAAACTGATATTTTTTTTGTGGGTTGCAGACTGGGTGCCAAAAATGCCTTGATATGAAGCCTCTGGCGAGCCGTCCTGAATCAAGATACAATCCCAAACAGGAACGAATTGTGGTAAGTGGCATCATCATGTCTGGAGGGAGTGCTGCCCAACATATTCCTGACCAAAAATCTTGACTTCTGCTGCATCTTCTAGCACACTGGACCCACAACGGCTGCACAAACTGCGGTTCTGTACATTCTCTCTTCTGACACATGTGAGTCTCTGTTGTACCTATGTCATACATTTGTTCACTTCCAAAGATTCCACACTGCAGCGATTTTGCACCATGGTGCCAATGGCTTCAGTTCCTCGAATTGTTTCATATGTTATGACCATCTGTGTCATTGCTATGCACAGCTGTGTGCCTTGCAAGTTAGACATGACCAGTTCGATGCTGTCGTTGTTATGCAGTTGTCCCTGTGCATTAGGAGACCTCTATGTCCGTTGCAATGGGGCACAGAGTCTGGACATCTTTGCTCAGGAACGGTTGCCGATTGTTAACCTGTTTTCTTCTTCTGTGAGAATAATCATGGCCCACCTGTGCTGCCTCCCCTGTTAATTGCAGGACATGCCAAGTGCGCCAGTTTACCATCCAACAGAAGAGGAGTTCAGTGATCCGATGAAGTACATTTCCACAATCCGCCCGGAGGCTGAAAAGTGAGTCAACTCCAGGCTGGGCTGTTTCCTGTCCTGCTGTTCAAAAACCCAATGACAGGCAATAGAGGAGGACAGTGCACAAATGGCTATTGGTTGTGTTGGCCAAGTACTGATGTTCCAACAGATATGACTGCAACGATGTGGTGCGATACTATTCCTCATGGACAGTCGATGTGACTGTGAGATGTACAATTGCAGTGTCCCATAAGTTTCTCAAAACGATGTGGTGATCTGCATGCCATACACCCAGATTGCATCCATACGGGTATGCATGAAGCAGTGGCAGCAATGCACAAGATTATCCACACCCTCAAGTGTTCACATGCAGTGTTTGTGGACGTTCACGTGTGCACGCACTGTAGTCACATTCACACGTGGAGCTTATAGTAGTTGCTTGTCGCTGGGGCATTGCTTTGCTGCCCTTGCACAGCTTGGACTGATATCACATCCCTTGTTTGCAGGCATGGCATATGCATGATTGTTCCCCCTCAACCGTGGGACCCTCCTTTCAACTTGAAGGACGACCTGGACGGGAAACAGCAGGACTTCAAGTTCTGCCCAAAGGTCCAGGTGAGCGGGATGTTGCAGGTTTTCACTTGTTGCTTTATTGAACTGAGAATCAGCGTCCCTTGCACTTAAGTGGGCAGGCATGCAATGTCAGCAGCTGCTCCCATCCATGAACATCCATGGGATTGAAATCTCCCTCGATTCAATGAAATGCTCCTGTCCTGTGTACTACTTTCGGCCATTTGTGAATCTTCTTCTATAATGGGACATAAATCACAGCTTGTGCCCCATGCCGTCCGTAGTCGACGAACAGCCTGTGCGTGCGGCCGCCGGACCTCTGCAGCCCGTCGTCCAGCAGGTCGGGCAGCGAAGACGACGACGACGGGGGGGACTACTTCGGCTTCGCCCAGCTCGACGAGGCGCACACGCTGAAGTCCTTCCTGTCGTACGCAACGTGGGCCAAGAAGTCTCACTTTTCCGCCGGCGGCGCGACGAATCGAGGAGACGAACCGGCCGAACAAGCGGCGAACCGGGCAGACAAGTCGACGGTGCAGACGGCGGCAGGGGCAGGCGACCCGTCGGCACAAGTGACGAACGGAGCAAGCGAACCAACCATACGAACCGTACTGGCGACGGAAGGGGCGCACGAACCGTCGGTAGGAGCGACGGACGGAGCGAACGAACCGACTGTGCTGGCGACAGAAGGGGCAGACGAACCTGCGGCAGGAGCGACGAATGGGGCAGACGAACCGGCAGGGCAGGCGACGGAAGGGGCAGGCGCGGCGGTGGTGGAGGCTGGAAAGGGGACATGGGAGCCCTCTGTGCAGGACATCGAGGGGGAATTCTGGAGGATCGTCGAGGCGGCGGGGAAAGGGGAGGAGGTGGAGGCACTTTACGGATCTGACTTGGACTCTGGATCGCTGGGCAGTGGTTTTCCCAGGGCCCCCGGGCCCGGTGAGTCGACAGAAGACTGCGACACGGATGCCGTGATGTCGTACAGGTGGGTGCCATGTTGTAACATTGTTCCTGAATGCACACTGTGGGCTTCTGCATGTCGATGCTGTGGGTGGGGATGCCTCAGTGTATTTTCTGTCCAATCGACGACTTCACTGTGTTTGCGTGTTGCCTCGGTTGGATGAATAATGCATTGTTAACATTGTTGGACATGCTTTGCTCAGCATTACTGTGTTCGAGAAGGGGCACTGATTCGTCATGCCCTGAAGGAGCATGTACACCTCGGCTTGCATATGTACAAGGGGCTCCTCGTTCGCAGACCCCATCACCATGACCAAAGCCAAAGCACATTTTTTCTTTCTGCTTTTGGCACTGTTGATGTCGTGTGTGACAAGGAACCTTACGTTGTATGGACTGTAATGATCTCATTGATATAACAGTGTGCCTATGGATAATGACATAAGGATGCTGCAGTGAGTTTTGGGAAACGATTCATATGTATGCCCCAGGATTAGTTTGCATGATTAAAGGGTTATTGCAGATTGATGGGATAGATCAATTGTCCTCATGTCCATTCTAGTTCGGCAACATAGCAGTAAATAATGGCAGTAAATAATGCAGTGAGTATAATGCAGAGAACATAGCAGTGAATAATGTGTGAATCAATGAGAACTGATCTTGTCTTTATAGACAACTTCCGCCTGGTGGGGGTTACAATCATTTGTGAATTTAGTGTATTTGTGATTTTGGTGTATTTTGATGGTCAAATGGTGAGAACTGATTATTCTGCTGTCGTAGCTCATCGTATTCTGACAGCAGATGTGAGCTACTGAGTCACACTGCTCTGACAAAGGAAACAAAAACACGGACTCCGTGGACCACAATGTCCACAGCTGATCAACCATGCATTATCCTCTCTGCAACAGCAACATTAACATCTGGCTCTGGAAATTAGTGCTGAATTGTGGTGGGCCCATCATTGTTGCCCCAACAGTTGATGCAGTGCAGGAACTTCAGTAAGTCAGAACGCCACTCAGGAATGTAAACTGAAGCTCCCATGGAGTAATCTTGAGCTGCATCTCATCAGTGGCATGTCAAAGGCATGCAAATGGCATGAATGTACCACATTCTGCAGGGCAATGAAACAATGCTAATCAGGACATGCACACTGTCCACATCTACTTTGTAGCCCTGCATCGTCAAGACAATTACGAAAATGGCAACAGGTATGACAGGACAACGCAGACCACACATCTGTCCATCATTTGCTTCTTCTTGTAGCTGGAGAGCGTGGCTGCAGCCAAGAAAGAAAATGACCATTTGCTGTCACTGCTGCAGCTCATCACCTTGTGGTGACACCACCATGACCGGATTCTCATCTTATTTGGCATGAAGTGTGGAGGGTTGCAATAAAACACATACCCAGTGCAGGTGCACACTTCTGAAATTAAGCGATGTAGTATCTGGGTTAGATTATAGCACGATTGAGGCCAGGGCAGGCCATACAGTATATGTTGCAGCTTCCGTGTGTCCTCATACCATGCAAAAATGATAGGCCACAGTTTCTGGCCCAGTCTCCTAGGCATTCACCAGTGCTGTGGATGCACCCTGTGCTGCCATTTGATCGAAAGTCCAAGATGTTCTGGATGGAAAGGGCTTGACGAACTGAGTGCGCATTTTTTAAGTCTTCCCAGCATTGTAGATCCGCATGTGGCTTGTGAATGGCTTGCATGTGCTTTTTGTCCAGCGCTTTTGTTGGGGAGTTTTCCTTACTGTGGCAGTGTCATTTATCTTGCAGGCATCATCCCTGGAACATTAACCGTTGGCCCCAGTGCCGCGAGTCAGTGCTGAAGCATGTGGTGGGCGATGAGCCCATCACAGGTGTCATGGTGCCCTGGCTGTATGTGGGCTCCTGCCTTTCGGCGTTCTGTTGGCACATTGAGGACCATGCGCTGTACAGCGTAAACTACATGCACACAGGTGCAACCAAAGTCTGGTATGGCGTGCCAGGGCATGCAGTGGAGCAATTCGAGGCTGCGATGCGGGATGCACTTCCACACTTGTTTGAGGTGGACACGAACCTGTTGCACAGGCTCGTGACACACCTATCACCAGCAGAGCTGCAGGCGCGGGGTGTGCCTGTAGTCAGGTGAGGGCGCATGGTACAACCATTGGTCATCCGATGTTTTGGGTTATGATGAAATGATGCACACAAGGCAGGACATTCAAAGATTGTTTCAAAGATTGTGAAAGCATGGAAGGAAACATATGTCACAATTGACATCCCCATCTTGATCGTCGCTATATGTTGTAGAGGAGGTGCCTATTGCATTTGAGTTGGAGTGGCTCAAATGAACCCTTGTATGTCTGCACCCTAGACTGCTACATGAATGCATTGCTGCAGCTGACTGAAGGTAGTGCACTTTTGCATTGAGGGTTATCCAAGTGCTGTTTTAACCAGACAAATAAACAAAACAAGGATGGAACATTGCCCCCTAGAGGTGACATGAGTACCCTTCAAGTTCTGCATTCATATTGCATTGATTATTTGGGGGGAATATCCTTGCTTGCTTTGCTGCTTTTATTGCAAGGCTGTCTTTGAGGTCGTCCACTTGCATTGTGTCAATAGCGCTCCTAAATTGTATGCATGCATCAAATGTGCCAACACCTACTTGGGATGAATTCTATCGCGGGTGATGTTGTAGTGACCGTAGTGTTTTCCCATCCGCTAACTGAATGCCCACAATGTGATGATGTGTCTCGGGTGCATTGCTGTCCAGGGTGGAGCAGAATCCTGGCAATTTTGTCCTCACCTTCCCAAATGCCTACCATGGTGGTTTCAACTGTGGCTTCAACGTTGCAGAGGCGGTCAATTTCGCAGCCCCCGACTGGCTGCCCCATGGGTCTGACATTATTCTCAAGTACAGGCAGCAGAACCACAAGACCACGTTCTCGCATGACGCGCTGCTGCTGTCCCTTGTCGCTGCAGCAACTACCCAGGAGCACGATGCGGATGTCCTAGAGAGCAACTGTTCCCATGAGCCACATTGCAATAAAAATGCGACTTGTGGTGGGGTCAGTGGCAGTGGTGAGGCTGTGAAGGGGGACAGTGGTGCTGGGCTGGGTGCAGTGCAAAAGCCGAGCTTGGGTTCATTCTTGGATGAACAATTGGTTGCTGATCCACGGAGGCAAGGTGGAGCTGCGGATTCTATTCACACCTTTGGGGTTCACAACAATCGCTGCGCTGAGCCTGATGGACCATCCTCGAGGCCCCTAGCAAATGGTTGTGCTTTTGCTCAAGGTGTCAGTGTGGGATGCAAGAAACCTGCTACCCAAGATGTGTGTCCCCTAACGATCAAGTATGGCATTGGGGAACTGGTTGTCAGGATTGCAGAGGAAACCCGTCGTCGTAACGTGGCCAAGGATGTGGGGATTGACAAGGTAAGCAAGCATGCCTAAGCTCCTTGACCCAAGACAATTTGGGTAGCACAATATGGTGGCGAGGTGGAGTGTGTTGTTGTTTGCAGTGTGGGAGCTGCCATATTTGCCACAAGTACTTGGGATCGTTGCAGCAGGGATGCCTAGATGGATATGAGTGTGCATATGCATATTGTAGTGATGGAATACCCAAAGGCTGTTGCCTCAAATGGAAAACCTGCAAATACCTTGAAAGACTGTACAGCTGCTGTATTGGTAGCAACAGCTTTTGCCCTTCTGTGACTAAGGTGTTGAGGCAGCATCTGATGATATCCCATTTCTACAGGAAAGGAGGATGTCAGGGGAGCTATATGAGAAAGACGACACTGGTATCCACATGAACACCATGGACGTTGATTGTGGGCTTTGCAAGGGCGACCTGTATTTGTCTTCTGTTGTTTCTCCTGTTGCCCCTGGAGTTGCTGTGTGCCCGGACCATGCAAGTCTCCTCCCTGGGCATCGTGTTCTATTGTATAGGTGAGATCAAGATGTGAATCCTGTTGGGGAACAGGGGCTGGGGTGAGAAGCGGGCTCCTCGTTCCCTTCACTCCAGTTGTGGTTGTTGATGTGCCAAACGATGAACTATGCGAAGGGCAACTTCAACTGCTTTGTTGTTCCTAAAACTGTGGAAATGTCAAAATTACTTGCAAGCTTTTGGGGTTGCTTTCTTTTTCTCTTGCAGTTTGATGACATCGCATTGTCAACTGTCATTGGTCAACTGGCATGGTTGGTGTACTGTTGTTGGTTTGTGTATTGTTTTCGGCGTGCAAGACTAGTCAGATGCAACCGTTGCAAGATTTGCCACAGGACGGCAAGCAATGCCCCGAAAGCCTATGCTTAGAAGTGCCTTTGTATTGCTATCATGCCGATGTATTAGCATTGCTTGTGCAATGTCATTCGTGTGTAGCAATTTCTCCAGCATGCAGTCTATTGCGGGTGACTCCATTGTGATTCCGTCATTGCTGATAAAAGTGCTGGTGGTGGTGACAGTCAGATTAGTTGGTCTAATGAGTTAATACTTGCAAGAAGACGACCAGAAATGCTTTGATTTTCAATCTGGGTTTGACATCCACAGATGGAGGAAAAGAAAATTAGCATATGGGCTCTGCGCAGCCAATGCAATAGGTGCAACGCCCAAGTCGTCTTACTGTCTGGGTTCATTTGTTGGCATGGCCAACAACCCCAGATATTTTTAGATTTCCATTAACGATGGAGTCCAAGAGTACGGTTCCAAGGTGTCATCACCAAAGTATTTGTTTTGATTTGTCATCAATGTAAGGTTTGACAACAACAAAAGGGAGGGGGAAGGGTGTGTGAACTTGATTCAACATGATATTGGGCATTGCAAAAGCCATGTAGTGTCACCAATGCAATGCAACATGCAGACTGGTGGCACAAGCAATACTTCCTGTGTCCCAAATTAAATGACCCAACTGTTTTCAGCACTGTGTTTTCACAGTAAGGTTCCGTTTTCCTTGAGAATTTACTCACAACAAGGTGCATGAGTATAGAGTATGCTATCAAAGTTTCAGATGAATCTGCTAAGCAAAATGTAATTGGTGACAATTTTAATCCACATCACTCACCCCCCCACCCCCGATAATCCACAGCCTCGAAGAAACCGATCAGGCGACACACATGCTCAATCAGGCCTTTCAGAGGACACTTTGCTGCTCCCTAGGCCTTGAGGTTGGCCACACCGACCTTCAATCTGATCAGCGTGGCCAACTCTTCTTGAGCGGCAGCGCTTCGCCCTCTGGAAGGGGTGGCCCTCGCCATACCCAAAACGGCAGCTTCCCTCGGGAAGGGACGGCCCTTGCCATACCGAAAACACCAATTTCCCAGAGGTTGTGGATTACTCGGCTTTTTGGGCGTGAGCGACGCGGGTAAAACTGACACCAGTTACATTGCGCTTAGCGGATTCTTCTGAAATTTGTGCAAGTTTTTTAACTCCAATTGCACCACACAGGCACACCATCGATGAGTTGCAGTCCATGGTGGCCACTGCCCTCGCAGTGTTCCCAGACGCCGCATCCTTCATCGAGGCTGCCCAGGAGCGCGCCTCTGCCTCTCGGCCAACCTCCATCTGCAAGATGGGCCCCCTGTACCAACTTGACGAGCTCGAGCCCTTAGAAGCTGCCAAGCCGCCAAAGAGGGGTCCGCCAGGCCCCCTGGAGTCGCCAGACTCCAAGCGGGTGCGCAAGGTGCCAACCCTTGTTGAGAACACAGCCGGTGGCGTTGTGAGTGACAAGTGTGGCCATTTCCCTGTGCAGAATGGCGTGGCGATGGCTGTGCCCCGCCCACAGGTTGCCCTTGGCATGCTGGCAGATTTGAGCACCGCTCCGCCGGCTTTGGCAATGCCTCGGGTGCAGAAAGGGTGCACTCATGGGAGGGGAGAGGATTTCGGGGAGGGCAGCCAGAGAGCAACTTCTGAGGATGGGTCGGAGCCACAGCGCACGTAGGATTGCAAGGAAGAATGGGACCTATCAGCTTTTAAAAACTGGACGAGTCGGACGGAGGGCCATAGGGAACGTTCCCATTTGTGTGGCATTGTTAAGATACGGGTAGTTTGAGCCCAGCCATCAGAGGCACACGGTCCAGGGGGGCGGGAGGGGGGAATGGGTCTCCTAATTTTGAAACATGGGTCCCATGTCAGGGAACTTGGCAACAAGGCGGAAGTGGCTGGAGGAATTGCACGGGAGGCTTGCTTGACAGTTCCCAAATTATTTTTGAAAGCAAGTTGCATTTCAATGTATCATGTAAAATCATTGTTTGGCCAAACTGCGCGTGGTCCCTAAGCCATGCTCTGTTGGCACTCGTCTGCCAAAGTCCCTAGGACAAGCTGTGGTTGATGTTTGCAAGCAGCTGATGCCAGTGGCCTGAACATGGTTGCTGTAGTGCAGGCATGTTGTGAGTCAAGGTGCACGGCGCTAGAGTGCACTTTGCGGCACCATGGGCAACCGTTGACGAGAATTTGTTGGCAACCATGTTGCAAGTGCATGTAGTCAGGTGAAGGGGCATGGTACAGTAATCATTTTGGTGACGATGAAATAATTACGCATAAGTCAGGACATCCAAAAATGCGATTCAAATTTGTTATGTATGTGTGGCAAATGTGGGCTGTGCAGGTCTAGACAGGCGGCATTTGGCTCAGACTGGGTGGGAGTCACTGCTCGTTGTGTGCAGAATCAACATCCTAACGATTGCGCTGTCATGGAACGAAATATGTGTCGCAAATGAACACTCCAACTTGAGCTTCGTTAAGTGTTTAAATGTGTGTGAAGCTGATGTAGCAGTCTCCCAAGAGAAGAGCAAGGAAGCATGGAAGAAAATGTGTACATTTTATCAAAGTACAATGGCTTGTGTTCATGAGATGACAATACTGCCCTTGTACTCTGTATGAGCATCAGCAGACATTTTGTCCTCTTTTCTATCCTTTTCTGTCATAGAGGGGTGCCTGCGGCATCTAATTGCAGTGGCTTGTAGTGAATCCTTGTATGTGTGCACCCCTGATTGCTACCTAAATGCATTTGTTGCAAGTGACTGAAGGTAATGCACTCTTTTATCGATGGTTAACCAAGCGTTGATTTAAGCAGGCACATTAACAAAACAAGGATGGAACATGTGCCCCAGAGACACGATGATTGCCCTCCAAGCTGTTCGTCCATATTGCATTGCTAATTTTGGTCGAGTCTTCTAGCTTACTTCATTGTTTTTGTTGTAAGGTAGCCTTTGAGGGGCTTCCCACAGAAGATGTGTGTCATCAACTTTCCAAAAGTGCATGCACGCATCCATTGTGCCAACAGTGACATAGGGCAAATTCTGTCGTGTGTGATGTTGCAATGACCACTAAGTGTGTGGGGCCCACTTTGCGAGCAGCTTTCAGCATATATATGAATTCCCACCAAGTGAGCATGTGTCTTGAGTGCATTGTTCTCCAGTGTGGAGCAGAATCCTGGCAATTTCACTCTTGCTTCGCAAACGCCTACATTGGTGGTTTGAATTGTGGCTTCACCATTGCAAAGGCCACCAACTTTGCAGCCCCTGACTGGCTGCCCCAATAGTCTGACATTGTTCTCAAGTATCTGACATTGTTCTCAAGTAGAGATGACAAAACCACAGAGCCCTGGTCTCGCACGACACCCTGCTGCTTTCCTTGCCGCTGCAGTGATTGCCCAGCAGCATGTTGCAAATGTCCAAAGGAGCAGCTGTTCCTGAAAGCCACAGAGCAATATGCATGCAACTTGTGGTGGTGTCATGGATCTGGCAAGGCTGTGAAGGGGAACGATGCAGTCGGGTTGGGTGCCTGCAGAATGGAAGCTTGGGGGCAATCTCGAATGGGCTGGTGGCATTCGATCCAAGGAAGCAACGTGAAGTTGTGAATTCCTGTCACAGCTGCAGGGTTCATGGGGTTGGCTCCGCTGTGCCTGATAGACTTCCTTGATCGTGAGATGGCACACAGCCTGAGTGGCAGTGTTCAAGGCACACAACTTGAGTATTCTTGAATCCCAAGGTGAAAGCTTGAGCAGAAGCACAACCATTTGCGAGGGCCCCCCTCCCTGTCAAGTATGGCATTGGAGAACGGGGTGTCAGGATTGCAGAGGAAACGCATCGTCATGAAGTGGCCTAAGTATGGGGGGAATGACAAGCAAAGCATGCCTGAACTACTTGCTGTAAGATAATTAGGTTGCATAATATGGTGACAAGGTAGGCTGTGATGTTGTGCAATATGGGAACTGCCATGTCTGCCACAAATGATTGTGATCGTTGCAGCGTGCATGCCTGGATAGATACGAGTTGGCCTAATATTGCAGTGACAAACACTCAAAGGTTGTGCCGCAATGGTATTGTCAACAGTACTGGCAGTTCTGCTGCTATCTTTCCTACATTTCTCCACATGTTGCTTGTCCTGCAAGAGCTCTTTCTTGCTTTGTTGCTTGTTTCAAAGTAGAATTATTGCCATCATTCACTTGGTTTGTGTGGAGTTCAATGTTGCCAACGTGGATTTGGCGAATATGCATACCAACGTGATTTGCACAATGAGCCCTTACCTTTGTAAAGCGACTGCTCTGTGTCACTGGCAATTGTCTTTCTTCTTGATAGCCTTTGTTGATATGCCATTGGCATTGTTGCATGGTATGTTTCAAGGGTGTGTTTCTATGGCATGCCGCTCTCAAGTTGAGAGTCTCAACCCTCTGTGGTTTCCACCACAAACTATGCAAGGTAGTCCAACACACTGTGGGAACACGCGATGTGAATGTTGAAACATCTGCCATCAATTTGCAACTATTTACAAGGCCAGACACGTGCACGCACAGTGCGTATGGTGCCCTCTGATTAACCCGACGAGCAGTAACGTCGCACGGTCAGGCCTGTGAGGCAACACAGGCGCCCATGTGTTGTGTGCCCGTGCCAAATAAAATAGTCCTTGAAGCCTTGTCCCCGCCCTTGTAACTCCACGTCCTGCGTGCAACACAATCAAATTGTAGGATGTACAGCAGGCTAGTGAATGGAGGAGCCAGGTAATGTGGCACGAGGTAGCACGCTAGGCTGGCAAGAGCCCGTGCACTCGGGCTTGCATGTGGCACAAGCGGGTGGTGAGAGCGGCCTCCGAGCATGCGTGTGTGGCGCCTCGTAGGCGCCCGCTCCCAACGCTCACACCTGCCTGGATTGGCAGCGGGCTCCGGTGAGAATGACCACCTGGGAGGCCATGCTGTTGGTGCGCATGGGCCCCGTGGGTAGCGTGTCTGAGAGCCTGTTGGGCGCGAGATGTAGCCATGGATTAGGGCCTTGCGGGCGCCCATTCCCACCTCTTGCGGTGGCGTCGAACGGTGTCCGCCGGTGGCGGGAATCTTTGGTCTCGAGGCGGGACAAGTGCCACCTAATTCGCCCTTGCGGGCGCTCATTCCTGCAGCCCACATTGTCTTGGAACGGCCCCTGCCGGTGGCGCGAGTGGGCCCCCATACAGAGGTGGGCCGTCCCGGAACGGGGACGGGGATGGGAACGGGGACGGACCAGAGTCCGTCCCCGTCCTTGGGCCTGTAGGCCCAGGAACGGCCAAGGACGGATCCGTCCCTGGGCTGGAACGGACTGGGACGGATTTGGGAAGGTGTTCAACCGTCCCAATTCCGTTCCAGGGCAGTATTGCCCACCTAGGAGTCCGTTCCTGTACTGCCCCAGGCCTGTCCAACGTCCATTCCAAACCGGTCCAGAGTCCGTTCGAGGCTGTTCCGAAGGCCGTCCCAGGCCGTCCTGGAACCCGTTCTGGAAGCCGTTCCACAATACATAACAACATCAAATTCATGCGTGAACCAATAATAATGCAGCGATGAGATTTGACGCGTGGGCCATAAACGTGTTGCCCCTGCCCCCCTGCAGCACAGTTTGCGCCTGCTGCGATGGGTGGCAAAACCAAGTAGACGCAGCGGCGGCGGCATCTAAAGGCTGGGGAGTCACGGCCCCCGGCCCGACGTCACCAAGGCGGCCCCCCACAGCCTGCGGCAGGGGATGCCCGGGGCTAGACAGAGGGGCGCCCAGAAAGGCGGTCCCCCACCCCCCAAGGTGAGGGATCCGGGCATGCGGGGATGGCAGTGGCAGCGGCAGGGGGGGAAGGCCAGGGGGCGTTTGTTGGCGGCAGCGCCCCACTCCCGGACCTGTTTGACTTTGTGCATTTAGGGGCGGGGGAGCTAGGGGACCCGGATCTGGAACCCAGCAAGGAGGGGGCTCTGAACCTACAACAGCTCCCAGCTGTTGGGGCATCTGAAGGGCTGTTGCCAGCCGGGGATCCCAAGGGCGCGTCAGTGAGTGGCAGGGTGGGGGCTGCATCTACGCCAGTGGCGACACCTGGGGGCCCGTTGACGGCATCGGGGGGCCGCCTCTGGAAGCGGGGTGAAGCGCGCGGCCGGCAGCGAGGGCGGGAATGCACCCTCAGGGGCAAAGCGGGCCCGAACGGAGGGAGGGGGTGGGGGTCGCCTCTGGCAGCAATAGGTGTGTGGCCCCACCGTTGGGGCCTGGGCAGAGCGGCAGCCGGTGGGTGAAGCCATTGTATGTGGAAGAGGAGGGGCGGCCTGGCATCCTTGCAAGATACGACAGTGTTACGGGGAAGGAAGACGGCCACAACAAGATCATTTGTTGCATATGCAGCAAAGGGATTTCCTTCAAGTCGTCATCCTTCTCGACTGCAGAAAAGCATATGGGGCACCACAAGGTCACGTGATGGATGCTGTCCGTTGCCGTGGAGCTGGCAAACAAAGCACGGGCGGATGGTGTCGCTTTTCCCATGGCTGAGTTTCTTGCGCGGACGGCTGAGGAGGGCCGCGAGGTGGGAGTGGCACATTACATGCAGCAGGAGGCCTTTGCCACAGGAACCGCCCCGTGGCAGCAAATGCGGTCAGCGATCACCCGCTGGATCGCAGCGGATAGCATTCAGCTATCCGTTGATGAGTCTCCAAATTTCCGCCGCATGTGCAAGGCACTCAACGGCCGCTGCCCCTCCTTCAGCCGGAAGACCGTCACCAACGAGGTTCGCTGTTACCACGTCGTCGCATGCATTGTGTGCAATATGTTCTGTTGTCCCATGGTGTCCATGTGATACAGTCCGCAGCACACAACTGTGTTGGTTGTCAGCCTGAAAATAGTGTCTTTGTTGTTACCTCAGGTGGCATCCATGCACCATCAGGCGGTGGAGAAGTTCCGGGGGATGGAGGAGTGGAATAAAGTGCGGCGAGCCTTCACCTGCGACCTTTGGCGCTCTCGCACGCGGCGAGAGTATTTTTTAATGACCATGCGCTGGGTGGAGGAGACGCACCAGCATGACGGCCACGCCAACCGCCAGTGGCGGCTGCGGAGCAGGTGCATGGGGTCGGTGTCTGTGGAGGCGGAGAGCATCACGGCTAAAGGTGAGAGGTTGTGCAGCGAATGGGTAGCAGTGACTCAACTGGCAGCTGGTCATGTTTGGTGCGTGGTTTTTCCGCGTGCGCCCCGTGCGATGGATCGTCGATCCCTCCGGCGGTTGGCCAGGCGTAATCGGCACGGTCGCTTGATCGATCTCGACGCGGCGCAGACGTGGTGGGCCCCTTGGCGGAACGACCTGTGCGGTGCGTCAGTCGGAAGGGTGGACTGGGTCCGGCGTTGCCTTGCGCGCAGTTCGCTGGCAGGCAATGACAGCAAAACGGATGTTCGTTACAGGGTTCCCAACGTCTTGTCCCCGTGGCACACAGCACGGTTACATAACCCTCATGTCACCTTGTACTTAAATCACCGTCCCCACAAGCACCCAGACCGTCCCCAAAGCCCTCTTTCCAATGCAACGATATGGCCCAAAATTGGCCAAAGTCCTAGAATCGCCTCGCTGCGTGGATAATTGGTCCGCGCGCCTTTGCGTCGCATCTCACTCCGCTCATATAAAGAACCAAAGACATTGTTCACACAACAACTACCTCCCCCTGGGGGTAGTTTTCGACCTCGAAAACAAATCAATCTTTTGTCGGCTGTCTCTGGTCCTCTGTGGGCTTGTCTCGTCGGATCATCTTCTCTAAATCTCTGGCGCTTGTGAAGTTTTCTGCCGGGATCCACGTCGCATCGTCAAGAGACGAGCTTGTCCACAACACAAGGAATTCCTTTTGTCGTTGACTGCTTGGTCCTCGCCACTGCCACCTGAACAACTTCTCCACGTCATAGGGCTCACCCTCCTCTGGCTCCAGCTCTCCCACTGCAAGTTCAGTAAATGTAGTCCACTGCGATGTCCTGAAGGGGCGTAGCAAGCTCATGTGGAATACGGGATGAATCTTCCACGTAGATGGTAGATCCAACTCGTATGCAACAGGTCCAATCCTCTGAGTAATGAAGAAAGGTCCAATGAACCTACACTTCAGCTTGTGTACATGTGCATTCTTGAGCTGTAAATTCTCCGTACTGAGTAGCACCTGGTCGCCTGTATGGAACACCTGCTCACGTCGTCTCTGATTTGCGTAGTTCTTCTGCCTGTCCTGAGCTCTGCACAGATACTGATGAGCCTTGGTGAAGATCTTCTGCATTCGAGACACAAAAATGTTGACTCCCTCATGGAAGGTGGTGTCAACGTCTCGAATAAGTTCGGCCGGGGGTAGCCGTAGTTCGGGTAGAATGGCGTGTACCCGGTTGCTGTTGACAGAGTGTTGTTGATGGTGAATTCTGCCATTGAGAGATATTTCTCCCACTGGCGGGGCTCTTGACTTGCGTGTAGTGTGCAGCGCAATGTCATTTCCACCACCCGATTGACAGCCTCTGTCTGTCCGTCGGTCTGCGGGTGGTGCGCTGTTGACATCCTCAGCTTGCTTCCCAATAACCTCCAGAATTCCTGCCAGAACCTGGAGACAAATCTTGGATCCCTGTCGCAGACGACTGACCTTGGAATCCCGTGTAGTTTCCCCACATAATTCCAGTAAGCCTAGGCCGTTTCTGCAGCTGCGATGGTTTGGTACACCGGAATAAGATGTACTATCTTGGTAGCCCGGTCCACAACTGTGAGGATCCCGTCTCATCCAGATTCTGACTTGGGCAGCCCCATGATGAAATCCAAGCTGATATCTGCCCACTTCTGTTCTGGTAGCTGCAGTGGCTAAAGAAGTCCTGCTGGTTGGCGATGCACACTTTTCTCTGATTGACACACTGGACAGCTGGTCACGAATTCCCTGATGTCCAATGTGTGATCCGGCCAGTAAAAGTTCTGTTGTAGTTTCTTCAAAGTCTTCTGATATCCCACATGTCCAGAGTAAGGCACCGAATGCACCTCCTCCATTACCTGCTGCTTAACCTCAGGGATATCAGAAATAACCAATCTCCATCTATTTGCTCCTTCTGGTCCTTCACAACCATGAATCTCCAAGCAATCATGAGATATTCTGAATTCCTTAACTCCTCTCTTGACCAGATTTTTCTGTGGGTCTGACTTCAACTCAATAACAATGTCAGCCCACCGGGAATCACTCTCATATGTATCCTTGATCTTGTCCCGCATAGATGAATGCAATGAAATTCTTGATCTTGTCACAAACAATACAGAATGACACTCACTTGCAATGGTTCCTACTCTCGATGCCTCTGTTCCCTTGAACACCTGATTCAACTTGTCCTGGATGTGATCGTCTGTAACCTCCTCATCACCCAATCTCAATCACTGGACCATCGACTCCTCATGCGCTCTGATGTCCACCATGCTTTGTAGCTCCTTCACACTGCGCCTGGACAGGTAGTCTACCGGGTTGACCTTGCCTGCGATGTGTACAATATCATAATCGTAGCCCTACAACACCTGTATCCACTTCCAAACCCTGCGATTCACGGAGGGCTGGTTTGGAAGGTTCTTGAGGGAGTCGTGGTCAGTCTGAATCACAAAATGTTGACCAGCAAGGTAGTGCCTCCACTTGCCAACGGCCCAAGCAATCCCCAACATTTCGCGTTCATACGCGCTGTATCTGCACTCTGTTGGGTTCAGCTTCCTACTCTCATATGCCACCGGCTACAACCCCTGACCGAAGTTTTGTTGCAATATACTCCCTACAGAGGCCTCTGATGCATCGGTGGTCACTGTAAACTCACGATCAAAATCAGGTAATTGCAAAACATGTGCGGACACTAATGTTGTCTTTAGCCTTTCAAAGGCTTCTTCCTCTTTTGGGCCCCATTGAAACTTGCGATCTTTTTTTGTGAGGTCGGTCAATGGACTGGCTATCTCACTAAACCACCGGATAAATTTTCTGTAAAAATTTGCTAGTCCTACAAATGAACGTACATCACGGACTGATTCAGGCGTCGGCCACTCAGCAATCGCACGAATTTTTGATAGCAATGGCTTTATCCCATATTGCCCCACATCAAATCCCAAATACTCCACCCCGGTACAAAAGAAGTCACACTTTGCCAGCCTCCCGTAGAACTTCTCTGACTACAGGTGGCTCAAAATGCTGTGAAGATATTGTATATGTTCCTCTCTGGTCCGACTGTACACCAAAATGTCGTCGAGGAATACTAAAACAAATTTGTCCAGCCCATCTCGTAGAATCGTATTCATTATCCTCTAAAAAGTGGCTGGGGCGTTGCACAGGCCGAAAGGCATGACGAGGTACTCAAAAGATCCGTATTTGCTGATAAAGGCGGTCTTCTCGATGTCAGACTCTCTTACTCGGATCTGGTGATACCCTGAGTAGAGGTCGATCTTGGTGAAGTAACGCGCCCCATGTAGTCTGTCCATGAGTTCCTCGACCTTCGGTAGTGGATAGCGGTTCTTCACGGTGATGCGGTTGAAGGCCCTGTAGTCAATACACATGCACCACTTTCCATCCTTTTTAGGGATGAAAAGTATGGGCGATCCATATGGGCTTGAACTTGGCCTTATCCAGCTTTGCTCCAGCAGCGTCTCTATCTATCTCTTAGGCTCGTTCATCTTAGCTGGACCTGCTTGTAGGGGCTCTTATGCGGAGGGGCTTCCCCGGGCACCGTATCAATTTTGTGGTGTATTTGTCGTTTTGGTGGTGGCCCGTAGGGAAGCTTGTCCGGGAACATATCCTGAAACTCCTCCAACGTAGCCTTGAGCTGCTGTTGTACTATTGTCTCGGCCTGTGCTATCTTTGTCTTCATTATCTTTGTCCCCGGAAGATCCACTTTGATGGGGCCAGTCTCTTTTGATAACCGGCGCTTCTCGCCTTCTTTCATTCCATGTGCTCCGCCTGCCCTGGACTTGGACTTGTTTTTAGGCTTCTTCGCAGGTATCTGGGAACATGCGGCTCTGATCATCCCCAGAAACATCGGCTGGTATGTTTTCTTGGCTAGCCTGGCTGCCTGCCTAAATGACATGAAGTCAATCTTCTCCCTCTTAAGCTGCCTCACACAACGTCCTGCAACCTTGATGTTCCTGGTAGTGGCCTGGAAATCCGATGTTTGAGTGTCTTGAGGGAAAAAATTGAAACATCTACCTCCCCCTGGGGGTGCGATGGCGACCCCGCTGAGAGTACTGCCTTTGGCGATGTAGTCATTGCTTTGGACCCTGTCTTGGTCGATTTCCACTCTGAATTGGTCGCACAGTATTCCCAAAACTGCGGTGATGACAATCTGGAATACAGCTCCCCCCATTTTCCAAATGAAAGGTCGGTAAAATTGTTCTGTTGCAAAACTGAAAAACTGTCTCGGAGACCGGATAGTCCCTTGTCCCTGATACCACTCGGCTGCACTGTACTGGAATCATGGCCCTGCACCTTTTGTAGCTTGTCACCCACTCTCAGGTACACAATATTGGACCTCCAGTCAATCAAGGGATTCAGTGTGTCCAACCAATCTTTCCCCAATATCACACTGATCCCGTCCATGAGCGGTATTGCAGTCAGATTGATACGGCACTGGATATCTCCGATGCTTACCAAGACCTATGGCGCCATCCCCGTCGAGACTATGGTCTCCCCGTTGGTGAGCTCCAAGGACAAGTAGGCTCCCACAAAATGAAGAGGTGGTCGTAACTTTAGCGCATCACTTACGAATAAACGGCTGGCGCCACTGTCCACCAATGCACGTACAGATGTGCCATGAATCACCACTGTCACAACGAGCAGTAGGTGATCTCGTGATCCAGCACCCTAAGTCCCCAACTCAGTAGCAATTAGTGCTGGTTTGGCTTCTTGTTTCCCCTGGCAATGCACACATGAAAGTACAACTGCGCTTGCCTCCTCTATATCCTTCACTGTTGACATCATCGTGGGTATCCTTTCCTGTTGAGGAATGGATTTTGAAGCTACCTCCCACCAGTCTGATGATCTATCGGTGAAGCCAATTTTTGTAGTCTAGTCGGCAGTTTCCCTATGAGCCGGTACCGGCGACGCTCCATCCTTCTTCTCCACTGCCTCTTTCTTCTTTGGCGCCTTCTTTTCTCCGGGACTGACTGTTTTTGCGGTGCAAAGCCCCTGGCTACTTTGCACCTGTAGCCCCCGTGAAACTCCTAGCATGCCATAGTGGGGACATACTAGTTTTCCGAGCTCTGACCTTGGAAAGTCACGGTCTCCTCCTCGTCCACTTGCTTAGTGGACTCTGGATGCTCCTCGTCCACCAACACCAATGTACCATCATCTCTGGCCTGTATATAGGCCACTCTGGGCCTCTGATGACATCCCCTGCCTTGGCCACGTCCTCCAGGCACACCGCTCGGTCTGACTGCCGGATGGTTAGCAGCCTACTGAGATCGGTGTGGGCCAGGCTGGGATAATCCGCCACGCCCTGTTCCGCGATACAATCCAGGGGAATACTGCGGATGTCTGTAGGTCGTAACACGTTGCCTCCAGGTTGAGGTCCTCGATACTGCTGATGTTGCTGTGATTGGGTCTTCTGGGCTGGCTGCTGCTGTTGCAGTGGTCGCTGGCCCTGCTGTTGCTGTCCCCTCTATGTTTGTCTGGGCTTGGTCTGGTCGTCTCGGCCCCCCTTGGCAAACTCCATGGCGTCCTCCAGCCGTGAGACAAGCAACTCTGCCTCCGCCATGGTCTTGGGGTATTGCTTAACAGCGTCCAACCGGTAAGGCTGCCGCAACCCCAACAGCCACTGCTGCAGAGCGGTCTTCTCGTCATATCCCGGCACTTTATGTAAGAGTGCACAGGTGCGAGACATGTAGGCACTCGCGTTCTCACTTGACCGTTGCTGCAAGTTGAGCAGCTCTGCCCTTGCCCGCTGCTCTCGCACTGGCGACTCAAATGTGGTCCTGAGCAACAGCTGGAGCTCAGCCACTGTGTCCGGCCGGCGGTAACCTCGTGCAACGTATTCTGCCTCCCACCAAACCCGAGCGTTGCCGTGTAGTAGTAGAATAATGTAGGCCACAGCTTGACGCTCATCCGGTTGCACAAACTCCAGGTAATCGTCCACCTGGTGCAGCCAGGCCACCACATCTTGACCTTTGTCTCCTGAGAATGGCGGTGGCTCCCTGGGCTTGATGGAGATGTTGAATAATGATGCCGGTGATGGCGTAGCCCCTGGCATCATGGGTGGTGGTCCGACCTGCCAATTTTCCTGCTGACGATGATTGTATGATCCCCAGCTTGGTCCAGCTGCATTGACCTGTGGATGACTGAACTGTACTCTGTTTGGTCCAACTGGTCCATGCGGGTAGGAACTGCCTACCATCATCTGGGTAGACACCTGTGGCCTGAATGGTGGCGGTTCTCGTGAGATGGTTGCTTGTGGTGGTGGTGCAGGCGGCATTCCTGGCGACATGTAGGAGACAGATGGTGCTGACGGTTGTGGTCCCGGTTGACTCGGACCAGCTGCTGCAGACGTCGAACTTCCTGGTGGTAAATTGAGCTGCTGATTGGGACCTCCTGAAATGCGACTCTGTTGTTGCATCTGGTGAAACCTGGCAGCGATCTCTTCCGCTTGTCGCATCATGGTCTGCTCACGCTCGGCAGCTTGGGCAGCGCTCTGAGCTTGTGCATGTTGCGTGCGGGTCTGCTGATCAGACAGATTGGAAAGCTTCCAGTTCGATTCGGTCAGCTGCTGCCTGAATGTTCTTGATTCGGCACGTGAAGTATCCAGCTCCTGGCATAATGAGTTGATAGACTTCAATGCAGACTCGGCAACCTCCATCTGCTTCTTAAGCGCTTGTTCATTTGGCCCATGCACTCCATGAACGAATTCTGGTCATCAAGTCTTGCTTGTCGCAGTTCCTCCACCAATCTCACTGCCTCTGAACTCCTCGTGTCTGAATGTTGAGCAATGCTCAGCGCAGCTCCCTGCCGTTCATGCAGCGCCTCCAAACCTGTCTTGACCTGCCCCAACGCTTGCGATGTCTCATCGCGTAGCGCATGCGTTTGCTGTAGCGCAGATGCACTAGCGTTGTACGCCTGTTGCGCTTGCTGACCAGCTACAGCACTTTGCTGGGTTGAATGTTGTGCTTGCTCTCCAGCGATGGCACTCTGCTGAGCGGCGTTGATTGCAGTCTGCGTAACCACAGTCGCTGCAGCTGCAGCCGATGCAGAGGCTGCAGTTCCCAGCGATCCAGCCCCATGCGATTCTTGCGTCTGCTGATACGATCCGAATTGTGCCGGATCGTATCCCCCAACACTGGCGGTCCTGTCAATCACCCCTGACGGCACCAGGATGGTGCCTGGATTCGCACTCATGTTCATCACCGGCTCCCCCACGGATGCACTACCGTGAGTACTAACTCCTGGCAGTACGTTGTCCTGCGGTGTCAAACTGCCACCCATATCCTCCATTGGCGGCTGCCGCGGAACGTTCTGATTGACCGAGTCCCCCGACGTGGACATCGCGTCATTACCCGCAGCATTCCTGGCACCGCCACCCATCATCGCACCATGCTGCGACATGGTGCCACGTTTGCACTCGTTCTGTCACTCGCTCCCCACAGGGTCACTCTCACACTTGCCAATATAGGTCACAGATGCGTTGGCACACTCCCCACCACCGTCACAGGTGCACGTCACTGCGAACTTCACCAACACTGGCATTTGTACTGCTGCTCCGGCACGTGTCACCTTCGATTGCTTCAATCAATGCTATACCGGCACCGACAGCTTCCCACATAGTTCCCCAGTGCGTTGGCACGTGTCACACAGCAATCAAATCCCAAATCGGCGGCCAGCCACGCCAGATGGCCGCTGTCGTGATGACTCACCGGCACGGGTGCACAACACGACCCGTCCGATGTTCTGGAACCTCCCCTGATGGCGGCGCTCCCCCAGCGCCTCCACAGATCCTTGGATGGCGATGGCCCGTTGTTGGGGCCTCCACTCTACCGGCGCCCACTTCCAGACGCTTCCCCACAGTGGTGTCCAGCTCCGAAACCACTTGGCGCGTGGTTTTTCCGCGCGCACCCCGTGCGATGAATCGTCGATCCCTCCGGCGGTTGGCCAGGCGTAATCGGCACGGTCGCTTGATCGATCTCGACGCGGCACGGACGTGGTGGGCCCCTTGGCAGAACGACCTCTGCGGTGTGTCAGTCGGAAGGGTGGACTGGGTCCGGCGTTGCCTTGCGCGCGGTTCGCAGGCAGGCAATGACAGCAAAACGGATGTTCGTTACAGGGTTCCCAGCATCTTGTCCCCGCAGCACACAGCACGGTTACATAACCCTCATGTCACCCTGTACTTAAGCCACCGTCCCCACAAGCACCCAGACCGTTCCCAAAGCCCTCTTTCCAATGCAGCGATATGACCCGAAATTGGCCAAAATCCCAGAATCGCCTTGCTGCGCGGATAATTGGTCCGCGCGCCTTTGCGTCGCATCTCACTCCACTCGTATAAAGAACCAAAGACATTGTTCACACAACAGTGTTGTTTGTTATTTGTGATATTCGCCTTTGTTGCTTGTCGCAAGCAGTTTTTGTATGCACTGGTGGTGGACTTGGCCCGCAAGGAAGTGGAGAAGTATGGGATGGTGGGGTGAATGGGCAGCAACGACTACCCAAGTACCAGCTGGTCGAGTGGTTTGTTGCTTGTCACAACGTGTTTGTGTATGCAGTGGTGGTGGACCTGGCCCGCAAGGAGCTGGAGAAGTATGGGATGACCGGCTGGTGGCCGTCCTTTGTCACGGATGTTGGGAGCAACGTTAGGCGGGCTATTAGGGGAGAGCTGGCAGCACATGAGGTTGGGGAGCAACCCAGAGGCGGCATGGCAGACTGGTCACGCTGTGCCTGCCACATGCTCCACAACGTCGTGACCCATTGTCTGACCAACCTACGCGTCCGCGCCGACCATACCGAAGGCTGCCAAAAAGCTATGCAGTGCAATAGACTGGTAAGTTATGATGCTAGTGTGTCTTGGTGTGTGTGTTGCTGTGTGTGCATATATGTTGGTGGTTATTTGCATGTGCTGCAACTGCTGCAGCTACTGCTTCTTAGGAATTGTTTCATCAGTAGTGTGCATGTGTCCTTACGATGGCAGGGTCTCCACGCTGGTGAACCACATGCGTGCCAGCGCGAAAGCCACGACTGAGCTGCGAAGGCTACAAGTGGAAATAATAAGGGAGGGTAATAACACAGTTTCTAGTGATGAGGAGAGGGTGTCTGCATCAGAGGTGCCCTCCGATAAGTCGGGTGAAGGTGGCAGGAGGCCCAACCTGCGGAGGGTACTCCAGCTGGTGAGGTCTGTAGACACTCGATGGAATAATATATTTTTTACGCTGCAAAGGGCTGTGCGCCTAGGGAAGGCCATCAACAGATGGTTTGGGCTGCACCCCGAATACGATAATCCCATCGAGATTGCACAATGGGGCTACCTGGAGGCCCTCCTCCCAATCTTGGCATCTATCAAGAGGTGCTGTAAGAGGCTGGAGGCGGAGGCATACCCCACGGGCTCCAAGGCTCTCACCAAGCTGATGCACCTCTGGCGTTTCCTTTACAAAATGGGCGGCGTGGATAATAAGGGGCCATACAGTGGGTTGGTGCTATTTTGCAGTGATATGCTTTACAAGCTAGAAGAGGCCCTCAGCGACTCCACGTGGGTGTGGCAAATGGCCTTTTTGGCTTTGATGGACCCCACCGGTGAGCGATCGTTGCTAATCACTCAGTGATGGCGTTGTTGGTGTTGTGTATTGTTTCTCACTGTGGTGTCGTTCACATATTCAAACACATATAAAAGGTCAGAAGTAGTGCTGATGAATTGCATGGTGTGTGTGCAGTGTACGCCTAGAAGGCTACCCTGGGGTCCTATATAAAGATACTGAAACCCATCAGGGAGAAGTTCGTGTTGGTGAATGCCGTGATGGAGGACATGTCGGCTGAGCTACTGGAGTTGTATCTTAAATTCGCGAAGGACATTGGGTGGTTAGAGGCATCGGGGCAAGTAGGCCTGCCGCCCCATCCTGGACAGCGGCCCGTGCGCAAGCCGAGGGAGAAGCGCACGGGGCATAAGACGTTTGACACTAGCTCTGAGGAGGATTATGATGCAACATGGCACCGGGGCCCAAGGGCAAAGGGTGCCGCGGGGCCTAGACAACCTGCGGGCAGTACAGCGGGCGGCGAACTGACGGATGCCACACAGCGGTTGATCGCGCGACACGTTCAGGAGTTCTTAATGGAATGTTGGAGTTTGTGTGAGCTAGGTACCCCACGAGAGGAGGATACACTAGATTATTGGGCACGGAATAGTGCTCGATGGCCCATAGTGGCATGGGTGGCCCGGCACTCATTGTGTGCCGCGGCCGGAAGTGGTTCGTCAGAACGGGGCTTCTCGGTATCCGGCCATACTGTGCGATCTCAGCGGGCATCTCTGGGGGACGAACGCATTGAGCAGCTGACATTTTTGTCCGGCAACACCGACTTGTAAATTACAAGTTGTAATTTTCCGGGTTTTATTGGCTTGTCTCAAATTGGCCTATGGCTCAGTGTGTGACTTGTTTTAATTTTGGCTATATATCCAACTTGTACATTGGGCAATGTGCATGTTGCCTTTGCTGCAAGTCAGGTGTCCCTGTGAAAATGTGTCTCCTAGCCCTGAATCCGGCCTTATGAATGCCTCCGCAACTTGCACTGGTCCCCCAGTGCCCCCCCAACTCGTAAGACCTCCAATTCGCATGGTCCGTTCCTGGGGAACGGACAGGAACGGACCTGAACCGACAAGGACGGGGCCGTTCCATGTCAGGAACAGGGCCATTTCTGAGCCGGGACGGATCCGTCCCCGGGCAGGAACGGACCCGTTCCAACCCCGTTCCGGCCCGGCCCAGATCCGGCCCAAATCCGTTCCTGGGGAACGGCCCAGGAACGGATTGGAACGGACTGGGACGGACTGGGACGGAAACGGGGACGGGTCCGTTCCTGGGACAGGGACGGACACCTTCCCATTCCCGTTCCTATGCCATTTGGCCGGGCTCAGCTCTGCCTTCATAGGGCGCAATAAGTGCCACCAGATTGACACCTCATGGACACCCACTCCAGCTTCTTGCAGTGACCTGGAACCGCCTCTGTTGGGGGCGGGAATGGGAGCCCATGAGCCATGAGAGGCACTGCATGATTCGCGTCCTCAACAAACATGGGTATGGAGCTGCCCAGGCGGCCACTGATGTCACTTGCTACTAACTCTATTTGACAGCCGAATGGAGGCAACAGGGCGCCCTGGGCAGGGCAGCTGCCGCCAAAAAGGTCTAGTTGCTGTAGGGACTCGCTCTTGGTTGGCAAATGTATGCGCGATCCATGGTCATTGCTGTTGCACATGCGATTGGCGGGGAAGCATCCGCTGATGTTGTCCGCTAATGGTGCGTGCGGCTGCCCAAATTGGGTAGCCATGGACACCAAGAAGGCGCTTGACGCCCTCCCCTCTTGCGTGTCTTGTGCATCGCCTCGCCTTGCAATGACCTTCGCTGTTGCATGTCCAAGGTTTGGTGCGTAATTGGGGTGGGGTGGGATTGTGGGTTGGATCGAACCACACATCGATGCCGCATATGCAATAGGCAGGGCATGGACCCCACCCCTGCTCCACTTGATGCTGGTCCAGTGGGCAGCACCGTGCTGCACCACTAGCATGCCCTCGCACATCCCGTCACACCAAGCTGTTGGGTGGGTAGCAGCAAGCATGGGTGCCCATTCTGATTGCTAAGGCATGACAACTGTGCAACGCCATGTCACGCCTCTCTACAGTGTCGCGGCTCCACGTTGCCCCATTCTATGCTGTGGTTTGGAAGGCCGGTCGCCGACCGGCGGTTGGCGCTTGTTGCTTGGGGTCTTAGCCATGCCTACCACTTTGGGTCTGTCCAACCACACTTTGTCATCAATTGACGCAAACCCCTTTGCAGATCGCCTTGTTTGCCACTGCAAGTTGCCTTGCTTCTGCCCCAATGCGTGCTTCGCTGCGAATGCCAACAGACCTGCAAGTTGCCTTGCTTCTGCCCCAATGCGTGCTTCGCTGCGAATGCCAACAGACCTCACACGGCAGCCAAGAGACGCCAATCGCCCGTTGCAGTCTATCCTTCGCCCGAGAGGCCTGTGGCCAGCGTCGCGGGCATGGCGTGGTCCTCAAATGCCTAACTTGAACGCCAGCGTGGTAGTGGGCTTGTTGGTGCCTTACATGCTCCCGTTGTGCTTTGGCCTGTACTATGGGCAGGCCTAACTTGCTTGACGGGCGAGTATGTCAAATGTTGTCAGGTTCATTTGTAGCAACAATATTTCGTTGTTTTGTGGCTAGTGGAATTGAGGCAAAACCTAATGATTGATAGTGGGGGGCCCGGGTTAGTGACCCCATGACAAGGCAGTTGAGGGGGAGCAACCATGTGTGAGCGCGCAGGAACCTTCGGTTATCCTGTCAAGCATTATTGGCGATCCGAACACTACCCTTCGCCGCAGCTCCAACTTGATATGTGGCATTCTTTATGTCCGACAAGGGTACGCACGATTGGTGTTTCAACTGCCGCATCATCAAGCACAAATCAATCAAAATGCAAAAACACATAATTTTAAAACAGTGTATGTATACATTGCAGTAGCAAAGAGCTATTATCCATCTCTTAATTTGTCAATCTCCCAGATGCCCTTTGGTCTAGATTCACATGGGAATCTACCTATTTCCAACTTATTGCCAGCAAACATAACAACTTTCAACATACATCAAACATGGCTACATATAAATGAAAAAAAATACTCCATGGCAACTCAATTAGTACTGCACAAGTCAACATAAAAAAAGGAGAGCAATGTGCACCACCCAACGCCAATCATGCGGGCATTTACTACTATGCGTAACATCAATCTTGTGCATAAAACTACACTAAGGGCCCCAACCTCCACTTCTACACTAAGAACAGGTGACTAATCCTAAAACACAGGACTCAAACTCCACTTCAGAGTTTTAACATAAAATAATTCTGTCTCCTGGGCTCCCCTCACATCGACGTGGTAGCCCAATGCCTCGCACAGCATGGCCTGGTAATCGGCCATTGTGACGGCTGTGCCTCCCATCTGTAAACACCACAATTAGTAAATGACCCTTGCCACATGCTCATTTCAATATCCCATTTGTATACAAAGATGGGTTGGCAGTATGCTAATAGAACAAGGTTCAATTGCAACCCCAACCAATGTACTAAGTTTCTACCATAGGTTGGACTACGTTGGTGGTGACAAGCAAGTGCTACGGGGTTTCTTCAACTCCTTTGAAACACAACGAACAATTAGGTGCTCTTCCAAGAGACTCAACTTCAACAATGTATTGTGGTGTCACATATTTGGAAGTCTCAGTCAAGGGAAAGTTAATTTGTTCCTTGACTAAAAAATTGCTGAAGTGAGTAGTACTTACGGGACATTGCTTGCATCCGAGTCAGCCAAGAATGGGTTGCACACACATATTGCACCATAGTTCTTGTTCGTTTTTCTCTATGTCTAGAGCAATGAAACACTGGACTGACTACAGCTCAAAAGCGATTATATCATGAAGGTAATGGCATTTCAGGGCAATGGTGGGGTTAGTTGGTAGATTAAGCTAGGTATCATTTGTAGGAGTGCGTCGGGGCCATACAAGCATAGGGGTGAAGAACTCAGGGGTGATGAAGTGTGCCAGGCAACAATGCTTACGATCTGAGTTAGACAATGGCAAAGTCAGCAAGCTCAAGAAGGATAGCCAGGAGCATGAATTCTATTGAGAACGCCAACATGGTATTTGGCATTTCTAGCACTAGTGTCAACAATGTTATGCAAAATCTACAAAAATTCTCTGGCATAAGATCGAGGACCCAAGCAAATGTCATTCATTTGCCTAATTTAAACCCACCTCCAACCACCACATACACCACCCCTGTCCTCATATGTTAGGAATAGACAAGAATCACATTGATGAGAGGTGTTTGGCTCCTATGATTCAGTGATAAATGGACTTCTTGAAGTTGTTACACATAAAATTTCGATAAAATTGGCAAAGTTACCAATGCATTCATACACGCTGTGAAATGGCCCCCATTGAAGGTCTCAAAGTTAGGGGCTCTTAGTTGTTTGCCAATGGTCAGATCAGTTTGACAAGATTGGGCCTTTCAGCAGCTATTTAACTATGTCTTTTCAGGGCGGCGCTTGTGCCTCGTAGCTTACTACGCGAACACCTAATGTGCGAAAATCAACTCACCAATAAACAAATGGGCTGATGGTAGAATCGATTGTTATAGAGATGTAAATTGAATGTGAGTTTGAAGTAGCACTAAACAGCATTCGTGTCTAGTGTGCTGTAAGCCAGCCCACCATTCTGATATTAGGAGATTGAAAACAACATGGACTAGATTAGTCCTAGTTGTATCCCCCAACCTCCTGCCATGCTTCTCGCTGCCAATGAGCACAATATGCTTTATACGAGGCGAATCTTGTGGCCTCCTACCAAAGAGATGGATGCAGCCGCTGATTCTTGCCTTAGCTAGATTGCCAGGATGTGGGCAATAAAGTGCCCCTGGGGAGATAATTTCGTTAGTTTTTTCTTACTTTTGACAACAAGAACTTCTCGTTCATTGTTTTGCATCTAGTTTTTGGACCGCTTCTGCCACCTACTATTAGCTGCACATCTTCATTCATTCAGCTTCCTTCATATGTTTCTTGGTCAGTGCCTTTTTTCTATTTGGAAGGAGCATGCAGAAGATTGTTCAGTCATGGATGTGGCATAAGGTGGGGCAGCCAAGCGCTTGCTACCTGCACCTTGGCTGCTCCGCGATTGGCTGATGTTTGGCTGGTGATTGAGGCAGGAAACTGGGCCAACACGATAGCTGCACGCTGCAGCTTTGCCGGTTGCGGCGATCACTTGGAGTAGTGGCTCAGTGTGGCAGCTCAAATGCCATTCGAGTCGCCACCAATCAACCACCACGATTGAACCGGTGCGCCAGATTGCAGATCTCATGAATTGCATTTGCTGGCTATTTCAATAGGCACCTTTGGCACAGCCATAGCGGCCCCCAAAAGAAAGGCAAGGCAAGCTCCTAAAGACGATGTCCAGCAAATGCAAAAACGCAGATGTCCTGAAGACTGCTCGCTGATTGTTTTGAAATCGTAGCACCAGCCAGCCAGGTTAGCCTCCATAGAGAGGTGCAAGTCCGCCGCCTAAGCCGAATCTAAGAGATTCTGGCACCAAATGAGACAGAGAATTGCAGATCTTGTAGAGTTTGTAAGTTGGCCATTTCGAAGGCTTAGAACAATCCTACCTGGTTGGCCTCCATAGAGGGCACAAGTCTGGTGCCCACGGAGAGTCTCAAAGAATTTAGCCCCAATTGAGACAAAGAATCGCGGAAAGGGGGTGCAGGTCAACTGCCCAAGGAGAATCTCAAAGAGTTGGCACCAAGTGAGTTAGAAATTCACAAATCTAGCGAAGTTGATTTGTTAGCCTTTTCCAAGGCGTTGTTGGATACAGCAAAGGCAGCCTTCATAGAAGGGTGCAGGCGAGCTTTTGGAGAAGGGTGTAGGGCAGCCTTCATAAGAGTGTGGAGGGTGGTCTCCACTAGAATGTCTAGGGCAGCCTCCACCAGGGATTCCAGAAATTTCGTGCCAAGAGCCAAGATCTGGCATTGTCCTCAATCTAGTGAAGATGGTTGGCCATCCGTCAGTGAACTTGGGAGCAGCCTCAACGGGACTCATGAGCAAGGTGTGGGAAACTGAAAAGAAGGATCCCCAAAATGGCTGGCCAAGGTGGGGACTGACAATCCCAGCTCTTGTGGAGATTGCCAGCTGGCCGTGTTATCAGCACAACCTCCACCACGTATGTGTGTCCTTCAGCCACGCAAGCAGACACACTAAAATTGCCAGCCATGGCACAGCTAGCAGATCGCAGTTCTTCTGAAGTTCACTGGTGGTCAATTTGAAGGCAAATGTTTGTACAGCTGGGGCTGGTGCAACAGAAGGGTGTAAGAAGGCATCCAAACGAGGATTCCAGCGAATCTGGCAAACAGCAGAAGTGCTGATTTTGTGAAGATCGGAGGTAGGCCAACACTATGGTATGGTATGGCACAACCAGGCTCGGCACTTTGCAACCAAGGCAACTTCTCTAGAACCTCAATCTTTCCATGAATGCTAACGTGCTGGTGAAGCACACCTTCAAGCATTGTAATACAGGAATCCCTGGATAGTAGTGTCTGAAAATCGGCGATCTTGGGCAACAACTGGATTGTCATTTCGATGGCAATGCGTGGCACAACTCAGGCAGCCTGCACAGCCAATTCTCTGAGAAGAATCCCCTATTCTGGTAGCACCTCAGCCAGAAATTTGCAGGCCAGACGCAGATTTAGTAGTCGATCTGGGAAGGATGGCTGGCCAACAATGCCCAAAAAGCGTTGCAAACACCGCGCTCAAAGTCAGCCATCTCCTGGGTGGCAATCTCGAATGCAGCAGGTCCACGAATGAACCAGGGAATTCTTGCACCACAGCCACCGTTTGAACGTTAGCGCCCTTCACCAAGCCTGCGCCCACCGAAACCGGCTGCAAGAACAAAGGCTGACTGAGCGAGCAAACAATGGGCACGCATCCTCGGCCATGTTTCGCTTTTAGCAATTGTTGTGTGCCGCTAGTGGCGAACCACAGATTGCCACCACATCCGCCCAATCAGCTATTGGAGTCTAGTGGAGGTGGCAGAGTGACGACATCAGAGTCAGATGCATTGGAATAAAGAGAACAGGAGTAGGCACGGGGGTATGGGCAAGGCGATCAAAGAAATGAGCAGTAGTGCAGACAAACGGGGAGCAAGGGGCCCCCTACCTCTGCCAAGTGACCTCGAAAGTGGTGGCCACCATTCTGGCCACAGCTCCAAGGACTTCACCAGTGGAAACCATGGAGATTCTGGCATGGCCTCTGACATATGTCAGGCCAAGCCTGGGCAAAATTGGCAGGCAGGGCGGCCAGGAGGCTACAGTGGGGTGGTCCTCTCAATGTCAGTGGGGTAGTGCACACACCACGACGTGGCTTGGTCATCAAAATGGCAAGCGTCCAAGCACTTTGCCATGGCCAAGGGATGGACCATGGGGTCATTAGCCAACTTACCCAAGTCCGAACAAGAGCTATAGCTAGTGGAAGAGGTTGTTGTCTTCCCGGCAGGACAAATAGACCCACATGGCGGACCATCAACTGCGTCAAGACCAGTTGCACACACGCACTGACTTGCGCGCCTGCCAGTTACCATGCCACATTGGTGAGTTTTCACACTCACTCTTCAACACATGGTGAAGACAAGGGGGGAGGGGGGTGGGCAAGGAGCCATGGGGCATGGAGCAGTCTATCACCTTCGCAATATGTGTGACGCCCTTGCTTGGTGTGCAACAACCAATCCCCTTCATTCAGATGTCCAAACACAAGCATCAACCAATGGACACAAGGCCATTTGGTGGCTCTTCTGGGGGGAAATAGGTCCTCTAGCCCTTCTTGCACCGGCTTCCATGCCATGTTGACCCATGCAAGCCATGCCGTGGGTGTGTTGCATGTCCATGTGTCCGTGCGTCCTTGCCCACGAAAATCATTCACCCACCGCGGAATGGATCAGGTCTCATATCAGATGCATCCCAGACATGTATAGGGTTGTTGATCGGTAGTGAAGGAGGCAGGATGGTGGTCACATTCAAATGGGATGCCCAGTGAGCAAATCGCCAATGTCACAGCTGATGCAGCACAACAAGAAAACTATAGACACCAAAAGTTGGGGCACACGGTGCACGACGCATGCTACTCATATCGAACGACAGCGAAAACCCCAAGATCGACAATAGTAGAGAATCGAAAATTAAGGATTTTCATATCAATAGACCCCTCAGGCGAGCAACATCACACCATCCTTCGGCCACCGCAATGCGCCTGTGGGGGTGGGTGGGGGGTGGGTGGGGACATTTTGCCCAAAGGTTTCCAGCCGACTGCAGTGCAAAAACACATCATCACGTACTTTGCGCTTTATTGCACACTTGAACCATATCAAAGTGGGCCATCCAACGCCTCGGTACGAAGAAGCAAGTCCGACCTCCGCTAGTAATATATAGATATAACTGCACCAAGAGTTGGGTACTTGTGATATTGATTTTTGTATTGACAATCAATTGAAATGTGACGATTCCCAAATGGAAGCTCCCATTTTGTGACCTAATCATCAAGATGTGCCAGTTCTGTTATGCGTTTTTGCTTATTTATTTGTTTATTTGTTTATTTGTTTATTTATTTATTTATTTATTTATTTGTTTATTTAATTGGAGCACACAAGTATTTGGGTAAACACATGGGATCAATATGTAGTGTTCGCGGATTGTACAAGTAGACATTTGAAATCTAGAAATTCTTGACACATGCATAGCAACACATTGCCTGGAACAAGTATGTCGATCGGTGAGTTTGTACATGTTGCGGGACCCTTTTCGATGGCCTCTTCTGGTCCTTCCTGCCGCGCTCTGCACGGGCCTCGCGGCCATGGGAGCTAGCTGCCTCGCACCCCGCCATCTTCAAACGGTAGGACGGCCCGATCCCAAAGCGCAAGAGGGCCCACCGCGCAACGAACGAGCGAGCACCCCGATTACCCATGCCGGGTTCGGTGGAGGGGCCATTGGCCCAACTGGGTGCAGGCGGATGAAGTGGGATGCGCGCGACAAAGAGGACCAACGGAGGCCATCGAAAAGGGCCCCACAACTGTACAAGTGGCAATATTCTAATCTATTAGTTGAACACATTGTTACTGACATTCCTAGATGACCTTGAAAGCATTAACATATAGCATTGCTATATGCACATTATGACATGTCTAACAACACCATTTTGGGAAAATAAGTATAGGGCCAAGTTTTGATTCATGCAATCACTAAGGATTCCATTTTCGTATGCCACCACATATATTGCAAGAACAACAACATATTTGATTGTCTTTGCGCACTTCCCCACAAACATAAAATTGTCTCCAACACAATGCAAAAGAAGCTTGTCATAATCCACTATAATTGCCAATCTAACTATCCCACTATGCAACAAATAGAGCATTTTTGCTGAATGCATGTGTGTGGTAGAGGGTGCCTATTCAAAGCATAGCTTATGCTATTATTAATCAATTGCCATTGTGTACAGTTGCAGGAGTCACATTGCATAGTAACTTTCCGGCAATGGTGTGTGGGCTCAAACCACAAGGATTGGACCACCACAACAACAATTTGGCAATTGTACATCCCCTCCCAAATGCTACCCCTCATTGCCAACAGAAGCAACTAATCTTTGAAGAGCACAAAGTAACATCCACACCCGTTGTTGGGTTATTGTCATAGCACATGAGGTGCAAGTGGAGCTAATAAGCTTGTCTTAGATATGTTTCCTGCCACACTTGGGGGAGGCACACTATTGTGTAGGTGTTGCAAAGGGGAAGATACAAGCAGAAATGGATGGACATACGAGTGACGTTGCGTATACATAACCCCTGCTAGCCATACACCGCAGAGCCCACATCTTACTATTTGGCATTGCCTGCTAAAATCATAGCTTAGTCTGGAAATGATTTACCTTTGCAGCGATGAAAAGGCACGTTGCCACAGCACACTCGTTGTTCATGGGCCTCCCGTAGCCCTGTAGAATAAACACAACATCCCACAAGCAAACAAACAATTAACACCAACAATCCAATCCAATCCAATCCAAAATATGGTAAACACAATTTATCTCAAGTCCCTTGTGGCAAATATGGTAGTACCAAGTGTGCTCGGTTATCAACATAAACGAAACATTTCACCCGCAAACACACACAAACCCTTTCATGGCTGCAACAATGCGCACAAGTTCAAACTAACAAATACTCACCATGGCCTCAAGTCGTACAAGGTACGACTGCGCCAAGCACACAGCATCGCCCGGTAGGTTCCACCGCCAGCCCATGTTCAGAACAAGTGTGTCATTGGTGACACACCTATACACAGCTTCCCCTGAACAAAGCACACAACCACATTTCAACAAATGTTGCTTCTAACTAACTGACACAAATAAAAAGTGAACATAATGCCACATTTGATCACCTTTACCAGGAATGAGAGGGATGAGTGAGACACAATTAGGGTCCTGAAGTAGCTCTTTGTAAGCTCTTAGCAACAACTTGCATGTCCAGCAGCTATGCAACACATGGCCACTACCCATACCAAGTATTGGTGCTCTGCACAGTACAGCTGCGAGCAACAACTTGTCAAATATAAGCTGTGGGCAATAATGAAACACGTAAGACGATGTTGGATTTCTACCGGTTTGATGCCTAGAAACCATGAATGTGGGTAAATTTGACATCAATGTTGCATTAGTGCGAGACTATGGCATTGATGGGCCATCGTTCTTGGCAACAGCTTTGGCAGTTGGCATTGCTTCTAAAAGTACTTTTTGCGGTGAAGACTTTGATGGAATGAGTTTTTCCTGTAAGATGTGGCATTTGGATGTGAAAGTGGTTGAAGATACCATGGGGTCCAAAGACAAGTTGGACAACTGTCCGACACCCATATAGGGTGTTTGGGTATGCCAATTAATCCCTTGCGTTTTGGCCATTTCTGTGCATGTTTTGGTGTTGGTTTTCCCCTACTCTTCCTTTTTTGCCACAATGGCACTGCACAGGGTCCTGTGGGTCATATGGAGGGGTTCAATTCCAGTCCAGCCCAAATGGAGGTATGATCCTTTCGGTCATGTTTGTGATTCAAACCGATCATGCAATTCTTTAGGTGTCGACCCCATAAGCCCAATCAAATCGGTCGACAGGTTAAGGGTTGCAATTACATCCTAGCTATTCTTGACCACTTGACTTTGTTGGGGCATGGTTGGAACATGTAAGTGACGTCACATAGATGTGGTTCGACACTTACTGCAATAGTGACTATGCTTTTGGTGCCAACACAGCACATCTGAGTGATCAAGGGCCACAATGTATGTCTTGGGATTTTGTACACTAGAGCACTCAAAATGGCATGCAAACCATCATAGCTACTCCAAAATACACCGAGTCTGTTGTGTTACTGTAAATAATGCACTAGGCTTTGGGGAAACACTCGAGATACACATTGTATTCTCAAGATTGTGGAGAGTTGCCGCAGGTTAACCAATGATAAGAAATATATGATTGAGACTCCCCATATATTGCCAATAGTCCTGCTCAATGCAAATAGAACATTCACTCAATGAGGGAACCCAATGACAAAATAGAATGGGAATGATGTAACAACTTGCAAAACAAGCACATCAACTGCTACTTTTTGGTTGGGCAACACATTTGGATTTGCGACCATTGCCAGACCAAGCAACTGAATAGAACATGTCAATATTTTGAATAAGCCTACAAATGCAGCAATGCGATCTGAAATTGACCTGCACGACATGATGAATTAGAACGTCTAGAGGTTGCATCTCCCTTGTGCACACAAAATGTGTTGGATGTGGAGCAGAGTGCCTTGTTTCATTTCTGGTTTATTTTCCTTTCACATTCTTTCCTTATGACAATGCACTTGACATGAAATGATGTAGCGCGATGGCTGGGAAGTGTGGGTTGTGATGTTCACCCTACCATTGGCATACTGTAAGCGCAGGCCGGGTTGGTGCTCTTGCAAAATCAATGTGACAGTTGCAAACATGGCGGTCCACCTTCGCAGCCGTTATGAGAGCACCAATCTCTCAGCACGGCAGCCAGGACAAGGGAAAATGACATATGGCACTTCACATCGCCACGGATAGATCCTTAGGCTCAAATAAACCTTCTCCATTGCTAAAGAACACACCATCAGTTTCTTTCGAACCCACGCCTCCGATCTCTGGCAGCCCTCCCACATGCAGGAAATGGCGCGACCGCCAAAGAGGACACGCCTTTGAAGGGCGGCACTCGTATTACAGGTTGGAATGATTGAGCCGCATTGCGACCAACGCATCGTTCCAGCCGCTGTCCACAACACGACCCTCCTAGCGTCAAGACATGCGTGAGCGCCATTCTCCACTGCGCTGAGCGCTTTCTTCAATCTGCGGGGGATGCGGTCTCCCAACAGGGCGAAACAATCGCCGCACCTCCTGCCCTCGCACCTCCCAAAACACTCGCGGCTACCCACCGGGGCAACGAGATCCGACTGTCCGCGCACTCACCAGGCAGCTTCACCCTCGCAAAGGCGTCGTTCCCCGCCTTCACCTCCTCGGCAAAGCGCGCCATCAACGCCCACTCCTCCTCCTCATCATCCGAATCCACGTCATCCCCAGAGGAGGACGACCCCGACAACCCCGGCTGGTTGCCGTCGCCCAGGCCCAGATCCTCATCGCAGTACAGCGGATCCTCCTCGGACACGGTCGTGTCATCGCTCTGCTGCGACAAGACGCGGGGGTCCATGGCAGCGCCGGCGGCGGGGGGCCGGGGGGCGGAGGGTGTGGTGCGGTCTGCGGGCGGCGATCAGGCCAGTATCCGCAAACTCGCTTTGCGGCAACCGCGAACACACTTTACCGCAGCCTGTGTGTCATTCAATCAGTCATTGAATCTCAGTCCCTGAATTTCGGACGGGAGGCAGTTCAGAGGAGGACGAAAGCCCAGCGCCGTCCGCGGTCCGACGTCCGCGCTGCAGGAACTTCGCACGACGGCACCGGCGCGGATCTTTTTTGCCCAGTTTGGTTACGAGCGAAGCGCGCCGACGGCTCAGCACTCAGGGGGTCAGCGCCAGGTGCGACAGAAGAACATGCCATTGCCCGCCCGCTCAGATGGAATGAAGGCGTGTTGGAGCGGGTCGATCACTGTGCGTCGAGGCTCACGCCAGAGCGCCTCCCTGCTGCCGCTTCTGTCCTCCAACGATGGTCATGTGGACAAGAATGTTTTCTGTGTTTTACTGTTTCTGCTCAATGATTCCTTCCCAAACATGTCGCGCGCGGGGTATGGGAATGAGCCTGGCGAGCAAAATGAGAAAGGATGCTTGGAGGAGCGAGAGGGGCTGGGGTTGGGACAGCCAGGTATCCGTGGATGGCTGCCAATGGGTTTACTTCCGCTCTTACATGGTTGTTTAGGGGCGTTGAACTTCAAGAATCTGGTGGAGTGACAAGATGAGCAGTAACACTGTTGGATGGAAGAAATGCTTGACAAGCTGTTGACTGATGTAGGGTACGGATGCCTGGGCTGTGGCATGAAAGCTGGTGGTTGTCCATCTCACAGCTTCCCTTTGTGTGTAGCATGGGAGTGTGGGTGTAGCGATTTCATTCTCTTGCTCTTTCGAAAATGCTGCATCACATCAACGCTTCTATTGGTTGTTTCTGCTCTTGTGTTGCGGCTGTCGGTGATCAGATTACGCAGTGTATCAACCCTGAAAAGGGTTGCCTGGGAACCTCCCAGGCCATCCGCAATCTACAGTCGCATTCTGTAACATGGATTGCGCTGTCCACTTGAACCAGTGTAAAGAACTGGAATAGGAAGGAGAGTCCCCCATCGTAGTGAAGCTATTAACGCACTGACAGTGTGTGTGGTTGTTAACAGAAGGGTAATAGCCCAAGTTAGAAGGCGCCGGGGTGTTCCTGCTGTCATGTGATGTTCGTAGTTTTGTGCTGCAAAGGGGAGTTTCTTTGGAGGTATTTTGCAGTACATACATGCCCTCCAAAGCTATTATTGGCCCCACCAGCAATGCCAAAATAAAAGGAAGACTGCTGGGGTCAGAAGGATACAATGGGAAAGCTATTGACTGATAAATTCTGGAGCACAGGGGTCCACAGGGAGTAGAAAATTTGTAGAAAGCAAAGAAAGGACAGGAGGAAAAAGCATCCATGATCTATGCGATGTGGGGAATACATCATGCTTTTTCAGTCTTGTTGAGTTGAGGAGGGCATGTGATGTCAATTTGTATTGAGTATTTTGTTGTTCTAGATTTTGTCAAGCCAGAACAATGGCCAAGCACCTCCCAGAATTGTACTGATCTGTGTTCTAGCTCTGCTCATTTTTACCACCCACAGGGAAGCCTGCCTTAAGCACAGCCCTGTGCTGGAAACCAAAGATGAGGAAACAGGTGCAAGACCCACCCATAGAATAGAGAAAAGACAGCAGCTCATATCTCCCACAGGAAAGAATAGCTTTCCATGCTTTGATGGAGAGTCCATGCTATTCCATTGTTGGAAAGGTTTCACAGTTTCATTGCACCTTGAATTGTGCAATGTGACAAGATAGAACATATCAGAACCAAGGTGAACTAATGTGTATTTCTTCTCACTGCTGATCTTGCAAAGTTGCCAACATCAGTAACTGACCCACAATTGTGCCCATTGGGCTCGATGTTGGGCAATGCAACTGCACAGTATGCAGAAACACTCACTGGAGTCAACTCACATGGTGTCAGCAGAATGTTGGTTCCCATTGTTCGTGTTACCCATCTTGGAGCGTGGTGCTGATTGAAAACGGGAACCACCTAAAAGGATGCCAGCCAGCGGAGGTGTGTAAGGGGTTCTGGGGTTCAGACTGGTACTTGAATCTTCGACTTCCACCTCATGCTGTCAAAGGCTAGCATGACCACAAGTGTGGTCAGGCTCTGCTACTATGTTTAATAATGCTATGGAGCACTGCTCATGATGCACCCAATGCATGTGTGCCATCTGCTCCCGTTTGGATCATTGTCATGGGCTTCATGTGCAAAATGAGAGCATCTGAAGCTGTGGCATTGCCCACTTGCATAATGTCGAAGTGGGCCACAACAGCAGTGACAAAGCTGGTGCTGAGAGTACCCCACCCAGTCGCTCTATCCAGAGGACCTGGCACATATTGAAAAGTCCTTTGTGGGTTACTCAGTGTTTCTTTGGACCAGTGGCACAGCAGGACAAGAGCATGGCATCCAAACACACATGGTCCACAGGAACCACCGTACCATCAGCAAGCAAGCCATGCTCAAAAGTCACCAGTCGCATTCCACCCCGCCCAACTTATCCACACCAAATCGTAGAGACTTCCCAACACGATCACCAGAGATATGTGTTGGACATCAGAGAGAAACTGATCGCGACCCTGTTGGGAAGTTGTTGTGGCACTCCTCAGAATATAATACACTACAGACCAGGGGCTGTCTCATGTCTGCTTCGTTTGGTATGCGGTGGCCCAAAATGAAACTGGCAAACTTTATAGATCTGATCTGCTACTGCAGTATTGATCCTGTGCAGAATGCACTGCAAAGCACACCACCATTCGCTTGGGACAGCCGTTCACCATTTGATCCTTTGGCCTGTGCAACAGGTCAGAAAAGACGCAGCCCTCAGCTTTAATTGATACTTGTTCCTGCCGCTTGCATCGCTTCGTGTGTGACCGTTGGGCAAGGCTGAGGAGAGAAGCAAGGTGACTCTGTGACTCTTACAGTCTGTGGCGTGGGCGTGGTTGTCATCTTTGGATCAAATTGACCTGCAGTGCCCCACGGGCTTGACATTGTGGCTGCAGCAAGCCCGATCCTGGAAGCTGTGGGCTGGTCAGCTTGGATGTCAACTTCAGGGCGCACAACCTGCATTTGACCAGCATGCAAGTGGCATACAATTACTTGCTGCACCAAATCGATGACTTTCTGCACTAAATCAGTGACTGCTTGCACCAACTCCCTCCAAAACTTACGTAACCTATAACCTAAACCCTAAACCCTAAAACTAAACATGTCCTAACCCTAAAACTCACCCTAAAACCAAACCTAACCCTGAAACTGCGGTTAGGACATAGTGTGCGCGTGATTTGGTGCAAGCAGTCACCGATTTGGTGCAGGCAGTAATATTGTTTCCATGCAAGTCGCAAGTTGCTGCCAGCAACTTGCAAGGGGGCCCTACTCCCTAGCTCTGTTCGATGTGGGACCCGAACCAGGATATGCTGTCAACCACGGATATGTGGCCCAAAGTGTCGGCGCAGTACCGTGGTGCACAGCCCGCGTCTAGAAATTTCCGTGGGCAATGCCACACGCACTCAAAGCACCACTTTTGCAAGCACCGGCTGCCGCTCCCTCAGTTCCCCGCTGCTGCGGCTCTCCCGTGGGCGGTGTGGACGCCCTGGCAAATTTCGTGGTGCCGTCGGGTGGTCGCATTTGCCGCCCAATTCCTGGCGGCGTGGTTGCTGCTGTTCAGTCGTTGTTCCGCAGCCACGACTTCCTTGGCTAGTGGCGCCGGCATGCCGCTCTGTCGGCGCGACGCACCGACGTCGCTCCCTGGTGTCCTCAGGCGTGGCGCCCAGTGGTTCACGGTGCACGGGGGATGTCTTTTCTGCGTTCATGGTCGTTGTGTGTTGGGGGAGGAGTGGAGCAAGCCCTGACTTTTGGCTGTCCCGCACCGGACGGGCGGACGACGGCTTAGAGCTGTCGCCGCCCTGTTGCGCCCAGCGTCAAGGCCGCCTTCGCGCTGCACTAAAGGGTATCGCGGCCGGGACTACCCACCATGACACGAGAGGGTGTCGCTTGAAGGTGGCACTAAAGTCGATTGAAGGGTGACGCTAGGGTACCGTGGCCGTGGGTGGACTGTGTTGGCTGCCGAGACAGCCCATGTTTGATCCCCGTCCTTTTTGCTGACGGGGCGGCCGTTCTGAGCGACCTTTCGAACGCCAGTGGCCGTGTGGCAACTGGCTCTGTGGTGCTCGTCGTGGCGAACAAGATTCACAAGAATCTGTTAGGCCTCATGATCGTCGATCTTGCTGGTGCACACCTTGTTCATATACGTTGATGGGTACAGCCTCAGCTACCGCAGCCGCAAGTTTGTGTAAACTGCTGTGCCCTTGCAACAAATGGCGAGGTAGGCTTCTGCATGCAGCATGTGCAACCACAGAGCGGTGCATATTCTTGCTCACAGTGTAAAGGGCTCATTTGTTTGGAAGGCGGGTTATGCTTCCACAGGTCTGGTGATTTTCTATTCCACTGATATGCACCTGCGGTGGATGCTGAGTTATTGAGACTCATGTTATATTGAAGCTTTGTGGCTTGGCTAGGCCAGGTTTCCTCCCCAGGCACCGGGTTCTCTGTACTTGCACTGTGAAGACACTTTGAAGCATGACCAGAACCAAGCATTCAGAGTATTGCATTGCTGTAGGGCGGATAAGGCTGTGTTCCAACTCTTTAATGCTTGCCTGGGAGATTGTTGTGGTGGAGGAGTGCTCCTGGATACTCTCCTTAGTTTGAATACAACAATCTACCTGCAAGCTGTGTGGAGCCAGATTGCAATGGCAATACTTTTGTCATCAACGATCAGGCCAAGGATGGATGGGACTTGCACACTGTTCAATGGGCGTTTCAAGGCGCATTGTTTCTAAGTTTGTTGTGACGTCTTCAGTTTGAGTTGGTGATGTACGATAGACAGCACAAGTTCAGCCATTTGGAAAATCGCTCGCCATGTGCATTGCTATTGGTGACCTTGTCCATTTGCTTGGCACCGCTGTGAACTCATACATCACCACTCCAAAACTGAAGACATCACAGCAAACGTCAGAGTAGTGCCTTGGAGCATATCCATGGAGCTTTGTGCAAGTGTAGTGTCCATCTCCACCTGGGTGCAATGTCGCATTGCAATCCACAAGTCCCACTGGGGGTGCATGCCTCAAACAGTGAATCTACTCAGGTGCCAATAGCTGACAGACAATCACAGTGTGTGTGTGCAATGATATGATGATGATCATAGTTCCTCCCTGTTGCATTGTGTTCATTCTTGCATTGTGTTCTCTCTGCTAGAGAAGCTTCAGCACTGGGTTGATGGCCTTTTTGGCTTTTTTACTCATTTGTGGTGGTATCCAATGTCCACATAACAGGACGCATGTGCTGAACCTCTGCCTGTGGAATCCATGAGCTTGTAGAGACACTGTTCCTTGCCTTGGGCTGCTGTTTTTGTGAGCATGCTGTCAGCTTTGTTCCACTGCTTATTCCACCTGGCCCTTGCCAGGTTTTCTTATTACTGCAGCTTGTGCTCACCACTCGTTGCCTTGTTGGAAGCAATTTGCGACTGTTTGCTGCATGCACTGGGTGCAGGAAACTCTCAAAGTGCTGATACTTAAAAGTGTCATTACCACTTTCGATGTCACAAGCTGCCATCGTGACTGACGCCCTGAGAAAGGATCCAATTCATGGTGCTGTGCAGAGGGCAAGATTTCCTCTTTAGTTGCAATCCTACATGTCGCAGCAGAACAAGCAAGCTGCCCATTCATTCAACATCTAGAATGGTGGTGCTCGTGGTGCCAGTTGAGAACCCAAATCTGCCAGAATGTGTTTTGACACTGGCTGCAGGAGCGTGGAGCATTGATCGCCAGGGTTGGCCATACGAGACAGGGAGGAAATATCATAGTAAGCTGAGCAGCTGGTTGGTCAATATCATCTTCTGTGGACTGCTGGATCGCTCTTGAGGCACCTTGGAACGAACAGGAAGTTGCTGTGGCAACTAGCTTTGGGTGTGGCTGCGGCTACTAGGCTGCATGCATGACGTAGTGGGGAGCAGCCCAGATGCACAGTACCCTGTAGCCTTGGCCTTGTAAGGAATAAGGAGTAAGGAATGCATTGTGGTCATGTGGGCCAGGAAGATGCAGTGTCAATGTGTGACGGATGAGTTCACACGGTGGGGCGTGCAACTGGGGAAAGACGTGTCGTTAGTGCAGCTCAGGACGTTGCAAAATCGGGTAATTTAGTGCAGCTCCACGTAGTGATGGCTCATCGCTGTGTTTTTTTGCCCACGTCAGTGATGTGTAACCAAGTTTCGTGGCTGCCGGTGGCTGAGGGAGCGCACCTTCGACTGTCACACGCATGACAGACAATGGCAACCGCCGAGCATGGGAATGGGATGGTTGCATTGTCAGCCCTGCAACATTGGAGGACAGGTTGCTTGCCATTCTTGTGAGTCGCCGATGATGAAGTCACAAGTAGAATGTGAAACGATGACCGGGGGGCCCTGGCCATTTTGACAAACGGTACTTGCTTCATCTCGTGAACGAAAAAACTTCACCAAAACTGGCCTGTTGCCTGTCCTGGTCAGTTGACAAACACGAGAGGGAATAGCCTCACGGCTGTACGCTTTGTATGCGTTTCACTGGCGATTCAATCACGAAATGCCGGTACAAACAGCCCATGGACTTTGAACACCCCGGCACATTCAATACTAAAGGGCATTGTAAAAGGTGGCCGTCTGACAAGGCAGCCACCCGGGTGAAAATCCACAAGGCGCCAAGCCTTCGCCTGTCCTGCCTTCCGGCTCGATTGCATTTGTGTCGAAGGAGACGAGTCTGGGGACGTACAGCTCCCTCGCAAACACGTCGCCAATGGCTGCGCCACGGAAAATCCGGCTCAAACTGGCCTCCGGTCCTTAAGCCTTCAGGCTCACGCAGAAATCGGGCCTAGGTGAGAAACACGTGGAAAGCCGCTACGATTCGCACAGAATCGCTTGGAAACCCATGCACTCGAACGGGGAGGTTGCAATGGGTGCGCTCGGCCGAAATTCGAGCGCAGGAGGCCTCAAACTCTTGGCTGTGAAGCGGATTTGATCGCGATGTGTGCCACGGCCTGCGTGCACGGGTCGCACACGAGGAGAATGAGATGTGTACAACCTCGCAGACCATGGTCAATCTGTCCAGCCCCTCAAGCACTGGGCACAGCAACATGCAGCCTGCCGCCCGCACACAGCATGGCAGCCACTCCCCAAATGCCCTAGCCACGTCCAAACATGGCAGTTCACATCATTCTCACTCTCCTTGCACCTCATACTCTACTATTCATATCACATCCGAGCGTGCTTCCGCAAACATAACAGAATGCTCTCCTAATCCTCACATATCCCCCTTGCAACGCTCGGGTGGACATCACTTCATTCCTTCGTCACCCTTCCAGCACACGCGCAGCACCACAATCGAATTTGTGCCGCGACCTGAAAGATTCGCAGGAATACTCGTTCCCACCTACGGCTCCGCCTGCCCTGTTCCCGCACTACAATGCACTGCTCACAAACAGCACTGTGACGTCACAGCCACGCCACAAATCAGCCCAGTGATATTTCTTAATCGAATTAAAGTGCTGATACACTCACCCAGCGCATCAGCAACAAAAGTCTAATTCTCACGACCATATTCTTGATGTTTCTGCGCGTGGCAGGTTGCATCCCTATTGGGCTATCAAGCGTCATAGAGCCACACAAAATACATCTGCCTGAGGCAGAAGAATTGAAAAGACATGACATCACACCTTGACCTAGCCAGCTGCGAATAAATCGCGCATCTATCAGACAGAGAGTCCACGTCAAATTTGGCGTTTTGGCGCACAACAGTCACTGAGAAGTCAAAACTATTTCCTACAAGCACTTTGAGAATTCGTCAATCAATTGGAGCAGGACTTCAAATCTCCCATTCGCCAATATATTCGGCATAGGCTTGCAGCAATTTCCACAAATGCCTGGTCGCAAAATGACATTAATCACTCAGATTGACCGTCATCTTGCTTGAAACTTGGGAGCATAGGCATCAATTGTGTAGATTGCCTTGCAGACGTTGTAGATTTGTCGCAACACGCATGATCGCCTTGGGTCAATTCCAATCGACCACCTTTGATAGAACGCTTGGCCGACCTTGGCAAAGTCTTCCCGTCTGGGAAGGCATTTGGGACGTGCAATCTCAGTCCTACAGCGTCCCACTGGACACCCACAGTGGCTGCCCTGTCTGCCACCGTGAGTCATCCCATGGCAGTACACCATCTGGCCCCGGGAAGCCCGTCACTTGTCCCCGTGAGACCGTTTCTGCGTCGTGCCACCACCAGCGCTGGTGCCTCTCGCCGTTTGTGCATTCCTCAAGCCGCAGTCCGGCACAGTCTTCGAGGCCTCCACCTGGCCAGTGGATCCATCGGCGATGATTCGCCGCGAGTCGGAGCCATCACCGGTCCCACCGATTGCCATCGGTGCTCGCAGGCCCTAGATCCCGATGCAGCGACCGATCGGTGCAGATCCATCCTTCCGGCAGTGTTGTGTTGTGGGATGCAGTTTCCGAGTGAGGACGCAGCTTCGCGAGCCAAGTGCACGCGTCCAAAAGTGTGGCGCTCGGGTATCCCAGTGCGTCACATAGCTTCCTGGGATACAGGACCTTCCTTGATATCGGTATCGTGTCCCGTGTCTTGGCAAAATCAGGCGCACATCAAGATATTCATACGCCTTGCCATATTGTCGTCTCCGCATTTTCCTTTTATGTTGGAGTTCGTCCCTTTGGAAGGGACTAAGCCCTGTCTTTTACTTTGGTGGATTTCCGCCACTTCCTGGCCGCATTTGAGGCTCACCGGTCGCCAGCTTACCATAAATTCCATGTCATATATTGGCGACCCCAACAACATGGATAGAAAACGCCGACAGACACTGTGCAGATTCACACAGATGCACTCATTAGCCCATGCAACTCGAAAGATGGACGTGCGCATGCCGAAGCCGGAGACTTTGTACCTCAAACCATTGACATTGAAGCCAACTGGTCGGGCTGCACGCCCCGACTTTGTGCAAAGGCTACACAGAAAGGTAACACCAACAAGACGCTGACAACTTTATGAACGATCGTTCGTTCCAATGCAGTCTCTTCAAAACTGATCAACGCAGCCTTGCGGCGATGCACATGTTGTGGCAGCCACCCGAAATAGCCTCTCCAAAACTCGTACGTGTAGGCACGTCAAATCTAATCTGATCCACAGCAATTCCCGCGAAACCTGGGATTCCACATCAGATTCCTTCCCACCCCGTCCAACCTCCGAGCGGGTGTCCCCGTTTGCAAGCTATTGCTAGCCTCTCACATGAACCTCATGCAAAGAGTGCATCACCCCGGCACAGCACGTGGATCAGCCCGCAGACAATGACGTCATTTCAGCCCTCCTTCCTTTGGCTCTTCGAAGTCAATTCAAACATCAGCCGCACACGTGCGCAGCTGTGTGGTGCACTGCACAGCTGCCATCACGGCGACCCAACTGACGTGATGTCATTCACCCAATGCATCCATCGCCTTCCTATCCATGTCAGCGCCTGACAAAGCAAATGCTACCTCTGTACATTCAATCCGCAGGTCATGTCGCCATCCTGGTTCTGAACTTCCATTAAAACAACACCAAACATGCCAAATGTGGAAATAGAAACGAAGTGACATCACATTTCCGTGCCGCCCGCCATGAATCATTATTGAACGCTTCAACTTTCCATTTTCAACTTTGGACCCCCCATGCCAATTCAGGCGGATTTGCTCACAACCATCGTTCTGGAGCCAGGCACACAACATACCGCAGGTTTGGCATTTGCATTTACATTTTTAGGCATAAAACTTAAATTTCCAAAAACGGCTGTTTCTACAGCTATTTATACGTTTTTGCGGCTCGTCGGGATAGCCAGGTTACACGATGACAGTTGGCCACAATGACCAGTCGTCCGCCATCTCCAGCACCGACAACTCAGTGCGCACCTCACCCTCGGCAAGGCAATGACAGCATGGAACAAAAGTTCGTTTTCTACCTATTCCAGTGTGTCTGACTGCCACTCCCCGGACTCCCCAAGTCTGTATGTACTGTCCTTATGTACACGGGGCTGTACTTGCATTGTACTCACGTACTTTTACTTTTTTTACACGTGAAAACCTAAAAACCATGTCCGCGCGTAAAAGCACAAATACGTTCAGTTTTTGCAGCTGGAAAACCAAGCCTGAAATACCGTATCGAGCCGATGTTGGTATATGCGCATACTGGAACTTCAAATGATGGTGGATGCTAACACTGGATCACGGATACAAACGCGATTTAGACGCCTCATCCAAGGAGTACACAAAGAGATTACTGAAATTTAGGGAGCGGATTGTCCAAATATGAACTTGAAGTAATGCAAAATGCATTGCATAGAAATGCATATGGTTGTCGGGCCATGCTGCGGGCAAGTGAAGAGGCGGGATGTAGTTTACAATTGCTGGCAAGAATTTTGATGGGAACAAAAAATGCCCGAATGTTTGCGGACGACTCCAAGCCTATCGCTGTGCCATGAACGCATGGCCCGCATTGGCTCGACAAGCAAACAGCCTCTTTCCCACAAATCGGACTACCCCACGAGTTGTGAGGCATGCAACCATCACACAAACCGAGTCGGCGCTACAGGGTGAGCAAATCACGGCAGTTGCTGCAAGCTTAAGTTGTGGAACAGGAGTTGTACAAACAGATATATGCAAACTGGCTTCCTTTTAGGAGTAGCTCCTCGAATCCAACGAGCCCTCTTAAGCTTGTTTGCGTTGAAGTTTTGGAGTTGACACTATCATCCGGTCATGGATGCTATCGTGATGTGTACAGGCATAGAGGGGGTGGGTACATGGTGCAGATACTAGCATTGTATAAATATGGCGTTGGCATTTGCCTCATTTTATTTTCAATGCAGTTAGGCATCAACTTTTGAATTCAGTGCATAGGTACAACTGTGTATATATATATTGCTCATATCCTCGACCATTGGGCATACAGCTGGAAGGCCATGTTTGGCTTGGGCAAATGCAAATACATGGTGATAGGACGTGTCCGTGCTCCTCCACCTACATTCTCTCTTGGAGGCATTTTCTTGGAGTGTGTTCCCTCGATGCGATATTTGGGCATCACGGTGGATTCCAAGCTATCTTGGGACACACACATCCGACACATTGCACACAAGGCCAAGACCAGGTTGCACCGTTTGTGTTGGGGTCTGGCCCCAACATGGGGATTCCACCCGATCATTGCTCGCCGCATGATTGAGGCGGCGATTCTCCCCATGTTATTCTATGCTTCTCCCGCATGGTCATCCATTATTCGCTTCCCTTCAAAACTGAAACCCATAAACAATGTGCTCCGACAAGCAGCAATCGCCATCATGGGCCTTTATCGGACGACTTCACACGAAGCTGCCCGATTCATCACTGGCTTCATGCCCGCTGATCTGTATATCAGACAGTACCTAGTGGAGTTCTACGTTCGTCATCTGACGTATGGGCATGATCTCCTCGACTTGACTCCCCCTATGAGAGGAGTCAACCACACTATGGCGCCAGTGGATATGCTTTGTCTCGAGCTCCAGGCCCTCTCCCCTCATCTGCCCCTCCACACCCTTTGTCATATAGAGAAGCGCATATGGTGGTATACTGATCCAACATTTGATGATCGTTTTCTTTCCCCTTCTTTCTTCGATCGGGAAACTGCGTTGGATCACATTCGCCATGCACGCGCTACTTCTACACCCAATGATTTATGGATCTTTACAGATGGGTCACTCCGCAATGATACACAGCTTCATATAGATCATTGTGGCTCATCTGCAGTCTTCTTCCATGGCACAGACTCAGTTGGTCACTCCATTGCTGCTCGATTCACAAGGCATCATTCCAGTGCTCACGCGGAATTGATTGCCCTTTTCTTGGCTTGTCATCATGCCCCATACACCGGCACATTTACCCGGTGTACGATTGCCTGTGACTCTACGGCTGCTCTACAGGCCATCCAGTGTCGACAAGGCGGCAAAGAATTAGCGGTCATCACCCGGCGCGCCTTGTTGAACCTACACGCTCAGATACCGATTGTACGTTTGTGGTGGATCCGTGGTCACATTGACATCACTGAGCATGACCAGGCAGATACCATTGCTCAGAATGTAGCTAACGACCATGATCTATTTGAGGTCCTCCCTGTTCCCCATTCCCACAGAACTATCAGGACCTCTATCAGACGCTACTATGTCTCCCGTTTGGAGGCATTGTGGGATACCTCCCCACATGGCCGTCAGCTATACGATATTATGCCTCGGTTCTCTCGATCCTTGAGTTGGACTGAGGGTCTTTCCTGCAATGATGTATCTACAGTGGCTCAATTTCTGACGGGCCACTACCCCACAAACCAGTATTTACATCGGTTCCATATTATCAATGACTCACAGTGCACATGGTGTCACTCCCCCATAGATGACAGAGATCACAGACTATTCCATTGTCCCCGTTTTGCACTTCTGCGGCAGCAGCTGGCCAGTGAGATCCGTGACTTGACACGTGGACAGCATGATTGGAGTTGGGCTTATCTTGCAGGCTTGGGACGCCCATTCTTGGCTCGTTTCCTGAGGGCTTTTCGAAGGACCACTACGCATTGATTGCTTGATCTTTCCCATTGAGAGAGGCTATTGTTTGTCGAGACTGGGAAAGTTCGACGCTGGAAGTCAGACAGGGCATGGGATGAGAGGTGGCCACTCAAAGATGCCATCCGGTCCGTTAAGTCCGGTTCGTTAATTTTTATCAGCTGTCCGTTAAATTTCGTTAAAGAAAAAGGAAGAAAAATTCAGACAAAACGAAAAAAATCCAAAAAAATTGAAAAAAACCCAAAAAATCACAACAACTGCGGCTAGTTGAAAATCTTGTATGCATAGGTTGAAATAAAATACAAACATACTCTCTAATATCGAATTCCATAAACTATAAGTATGACTACAACCCAAAAATCCCCAAAAAATCCAAAAATTCGTTAATTTTTGGTTAATTTTTGTCTTTTTTTGTTATTTTCCGTTAATTAACGGAAAATTAACGGAAATTAACCTCTGTCCGCTATTAACGGATCCGGGTGGCCGCCTCTACATGGGATATGGGATACTGTGGCACACTCCAGGAGACTTTGGGACAGCTTGGGACAACTTGGGACATCTTGGGATATTCTGGGATATTTGGGACATGACCTGATACATTCTCCTCCTGACTGAACATTCTGCCCTGCTGCTTGGGACTCCCCTGCAGGAACATTCTGGCCTCTACGAACAATGCTGGCATCTTGCTCTCTTTTTGTTTGGGATCCTACATCGGCTTCTGCTGGAAAAGGATCCTACTATACTTTGAGAGTTGCCGGGGAGTTCCCTCGTTTTCACACATCTGTAATACATTTGGAATTATATATATATATATATATATATATATATATATATATATATATGGTCTAGCACACGAAATAAATGGCAGTTGATGATTGCCATTCCTCCCGTGGAGTCGATGATCAAGTCCTCAATGTCGTACCCCCATCCGCCATGGCTTCACTTGGCTTCATGGTCCCACATGGCCACCCCTGCGCGAGCATGCAGACTGCTTCCATTTTCCAAGCAGAACTGCATAGTGATGCGGATCCGACCGAAGAATTGCTTGGAATGGGAATTGAACCCGGACCGGTTTCGTCCTGCATCACCAGGACTCGTCAGTGGCCTTGCTTGGCACCTTGGGTTCAGGGTATTATGCCCTTCGTATCACCTAACAGGTCGGTCTCAAATCTTGGGCCATGTTCTCGCACCTTTGTGTTTCATTCCTTGGCCTCTGCTAGAGACAGAAATTCGGTATTCTGTCCTTAATGTAATGTGCGTTTTGGCACCCTACCAGCCCTTCCAACATTTTTATGTCCCTACGTAGGGGCGTATACGGTGTATTGGGCAGGCGCGTTGCTATGTTGTGCCTGCATCGGTTGGGTGTACTGACGTTGAACTCCCTTCCGTTCAAAATGTCCCATTGCGCCATGCTATAAACCTATTAGGTAGCATATTTGCACAACGTCGATCCCACTATCGTGGAATATTGTTTCAATGTCATGTTAATAATTTTGCTGTATTTGGGCTGGTGCTGGCGGCACCCGCCACCATAAATATTATATTGATCTCAGCATTTTCGGTGCCTAAGCTTGCAGTTTCGCGGCAGAACCACAAGTGACGGTGTTGAAGGTGGCAGCGTGACTATACTTGCCACAGGGATCTGTGCAATATTACTACCAACCCCAAGCAAAACTACTTGCTCTAAAAGATACCCTAAATGCAGGCCTTTTTGAGACATAACACTTCCATCGCATCTGTGATTGTCTGCCTCTAAAGTTTCCTACAGGTGCGGTTATGTTACAACTCTTTGACATAAAATGGTTGAGGTATCAAACCTGGCGAACGAAGGCGGTAGTACATTGTAATGTTGGCAGTCAAGTCACTGGCGGCTCTGGCGGCCTACTGGCGGTTCCGCCATGGCGGAACCGTATCAACTGGCTAAACGTTGGTTACAGCCTGGTGCCCGCCACTGGATGTGAACTTGCCCCCGCGACTGCTCCCCAAGGCCTGGTGTCGGCCAAGCGACAACTTGTATGCAATGCATACACACAGGATGCTCACAATACTGTGATGCCATCACAAAGTGTGAAGATGAGATAAAACACACACAGGGTCTCGGCACAAGAATATTACAAGTATTGTACAACCCAAGAAGATTACGCCTGTGTTAATCCCCGCCAGGATCTGTGGAATGAAGGCGGGGAAGCTCCCGCCTTAGACACTCCCGCCAACATGGCCATAAGTGGCCATCTCCTCCCACCCACTGCTCATTCACCACTGCCGTCCAAGGGATGACCTCCTTTTGGCCCGTAAGGAACCACGGGAGGTTTAGTTGGACTTCTTCACTGATGAAGGGAGGGTTGTCGGGGTCACAGTTCTCCACAACGCCTTCACAAGCGTAGTACTGCACTTCAAAGTGGCGCACGTCGTATCCGTTTTCTTCACTGGGGTCGAATACCCTGGTGACTCTGGCGATGTCAAACACCCGGGCCCAGGCATCGGCGTCTTCGTCTGCCATCCGAATGGCGACAGTCACCCCGGGGGCAACGTCGTGCTCTGGTCGGAACGGTCTCACGTCGGCAGGTCTTGGGGCCCTGTGTGAGTGACCAAAGAACATTGCACGCTCCCCTGGGATGGGGCCCACGTCCCTGTACAATGGGCGGGTAGAACTAGTCAGTAACCGCATGCCACATTGGGAGTCAAACCACAACACTGATATCAAAGGTTGGACGTTACCAAAGGGGCAAATGGGAAGAAACATACAACATGCAGTACAGACCAAGACCACGCAATGGCAGCCCCCGGGGCGGAGATGCCACGCAGGCAGTGTGCTGAAGGTCATTTATACAAAGGCAGGGTGTTTGTGCACGACAGATGAGATGACGGGCCCAAAGGTTTTTTTATGGATATGAAACAATGTGGCAGAGGTGGTATGTTGTGCACAAAAACCATCACACCTTTCCACTACGGGACCAAGCTCAGTGGTGGGCCCCTGGTTAGGCACGGGCAAAAGGTCGTCCTCGTCCCCGCGGCCACACTCTGCCACCCTGAGGGATCCTCCCACTCGGTCGTCGACGTCCCCTTCCGGAAAGGTGGACCTGTGGTCCTCAATAAAGGTTTCCCACCACCGTATGGCATGGACGTAACGCGCCCTTAGGTCGGTGGCAGGCCCCTCCTCGCCGGACAAACCAGCTGTGGAGGCAAGTAGGCTTCTGAGCTTGCCGACGAACTTCAGTGCCCTCTCTCGTATCCCAGCGAATTGTTGGAGCGGCGTCCTTGGCTCCAGAGATAGGCTATCGAAGGAGGGTATCACAGCATCCTCAAGGAACACTGGCCACCCGCCGCCCTCTGGCCGCCCCACCCAGGCCTGGCCGGGCAAGTCGTGTTCTCTACCGTACACCACAGGGCGGCCACCCTCCATCCGGAAGAGGAATGCGTGGTAGCACCTATCATTGCAATCCGTGATGTCACACTTAGGACGGCAAGAAATTGCTCGGTTTGGAGTTTAGAGGCAAAACCGAAATCTGACCGAGGTGCACCTGGCGCAGCTATGGCACAAAAGGGAGCAAGCCCTCCTTGCAAAAATATATTCATGTCCAGGTACACTTCCCCCCTTTTGGCACAGTGACGGTTCCACGATGGAGGAACCGTCAGTGTCCCAAGAATGGCGATTGCTCCGAACACGTATGGCCCCCTTTTGTCACAGCTGCGGTTCCGCGATCGCGGAATTGTCAATGCAACAAAAACGGCGGCCTCAACGAAATTGCAAGGCCACCTTACGTCAAGTGAACGGTTCCGCGATCGCGGAACCGTCAATGCAACAAGAATGGGGGCCTCTCCGAGACAACAAGGCCATCTTTTGGCACACTTGCGGTTCCGCAATCGCGGAACCGTCAATGCAACAAGAACGAGGGTCTCTCCGAGACCACAAGGCCACCTTTTGGAACAGTTGCGGTTCCTCGATCGCGGAACCGTCAAAGCAAGGAGAATGGGGGTCTCTCCGAGACCACATGGCCACCTTTTGGCACAAGTGCGGTTCCGCGATCGCGGAACCGTCAATTCAACAATAATGGGGGTCACTCCGAGACCACATGGCTACCTTTTGGCACAGGTGCGGTTCCGCGATCGCGGAACCGTCAAAGAAAGGAGAATGGGTGTCTCTCCGAGACAACATGGCCACCTTTTGGCACAGGTGCGGTTCCGCGATCGCGGAACCGTCAATGCAACAATAATGGGGGTCACTCCGAGACCACATGGCCACCTTCTGGCACACTTGCGGTTCCGCGATCGCGGAACCGTCAATGCAACAAGAACGAGGGTCTCTCCGAGACCACAAGGCCATCTTTTGGAACAGTTGCGGTTCCGCGATCGCGGAACCGTCAAAGCAAGGAGAATGGGGGTCTCTCCGAGACCACAAGGCCACCTTTTGGCACAGGTGCGGTTCCACGATCACGGAACCGTCAATGCAACAGGAATGGCGGTTTGTACAAACTCGCATGGCCAGCTTTTGGCACATTTGCGGTTCTGCGATCGCGGAACCGTCAATGCAACAAGAACGAGGGTCTCTCCGAGACCACAAGGCCATCTATTGGAACAGTTGCGGTTCCGCGATCGCGGAACCGTCAAAGCAAGGAGAATGGGGGTCTCTCCAAGACCACAAGGCAACCTTTTGGCACAGGTGCGGTTCCGCGATCGCGGAACCGTCAATGCAACAAGAACGAGGGCCTCTCCGAGACCACATGGCAACCTTTTGGCACCACTTGCGGTTCCGCGATCGCGGAACCGTCAATGCAACAAGAACGTGGGTCTCTCCGAGACCACAAGGCCACCTTTTGGCACAGGTGCGGTTCCACGATCGCGGAACCGTCAATTAACCAATAATGGGGGTCTCTCCGAGACCACAAGGCCACCTTTTGGCACAGGTGCGGTTCTGCGATCGCGGAACCGTCAATGCAACAAGAACGAGGGTCTCTCTGAGACCACAAGGCCACCTTTTGGAACAGTTGCGGTTCCGCGATCGCGGAACCGTCAAAGCAAGGAGAATGGGGGTCTCTCCAAACACGAATGGCCACCTTTTGCCACAGCTGCGGTTCCGCGATGGCGGAACCGTTAATGCATCAAGAATGGGGGTTTCTAAGCCGCGATGTAGAGATGGCTGCGGTGCTGCCACCAATGGCCTGGGTGTGGTCCACACACACCTCTTACCTTCTTGACACGGCGTCTTCCTCGCATCGTCTCTCCGTCCCAAGTCCGGCAAACCTGTGCATGTTTCTGGGCTGATCGTCCTCTTGCACCCCATCCCCCTGCGTCCGGCTGTTTTGGTACCGGAGGGATCGCCGGTAGTCGTGCACCGCCTCAAGAAGGCGGTTGTGCTTGTCCTTGCAGCCGACGTACCGCAGGTTCTTCCATGCCCTCCCCGCGACGGCCATTAGGTCCTCGACGTCCAGAGCCCCCTCGTTCTTGATGGCCTTGGATACCAGAGAGAAACTCTGGTCTATCTCCTGGTGGGTATGGCCCACTGGCAGGAAATGGACTTCGATTTCCTGTAAATAAGCAACCACACACAGTTGAGAAACAGACCATCAGCTGACGGCTCTTGGGCCTAGTGTGGTGGAGCCCACAGCGAGGGACAGAGATGCAATATGTGTGTTTGGAAGTATGCAAACAAACATGTCCTTACACCAAGGATTGGGCGGGTCCCAAAGCATAACCACATTTGCGCCCGCGCCCAAGCACCCAATCTCACCTTAAATAGGCCTTCGGCGAGGCACATGCCTGCGAAGCCCAGAAGGTAATGGTTTTTGTTGTCCTTGGCCGTGTTGTCCATTTGCAGGTCCAAACGAGGGGGGAGGTAGGGCTCTGGGAGGCCGCGGAGCCTGCCGTCTTCTTGGGCGTCCCGGATGATCTTCGCCAGTGCCGTGAGGGTGATATTGGAACTGGCGGCCCATTGCGGCACCGACCAGAACCCATACCACCCCCTTGCGTATGCTATTGCACCCATCAGCTTCACTGTGAGCGGGACGCCGACATTGCCCCCTTTATCTTGCAATGACTCCCGGGGCACGTTCGTTTTATTCTGATCCATGCCGTCCACATTGATCATGAGGACGGCGTCCCGGTTGCTCCTTGCAAAGTCGGCCCTCAGCCTCATTGCCTCCCGTGCTTGCCGCACATACTCCATGTGGCTGTTCTGTTTGGCGAGTAGTTGTTCCCGTGCCCGCTGGTTGTCGGGCCCCAGCAGTCCCCTGATCTGCTGGAAGGAGACGCACTGGTCGCACTTGCTAAAGAGCTGATGTTTGTACGGCCGGATCTGTATGCAGAGAGAAAGGCTTGGCGAGGATGAGGGTTAACTTATCCAAAGCTCGTATGCAAGCGTGTACATTTCTGAGATGCAGAAAGCGCACATAACCAATGTTGCCCTTCTCGCAGGCTCTCACCACACTGCAACAAGGACATTGTCAAGCATAACAACTGGCTCGTGCGGTTCCGCGATCGCGGAACCGCACACGCTTCCCCCAAGGCCCTTTCCTGGCCAGGAACTGGCTCGTGCGGTTCTGCGATGGCGGAACCGCACAAACATCCCTAAGGTCCTTTCTTGACTGGCAACTGGCTTGTACGGTTCCGCAATGGCGGAACCGCATAAACATCTCCATTGTCCGTTTCCAGTGTGGGGCAGGCTCGTGCGGTTCCGCCATGGCGGAACCGCACAAACATCTCCAAGGTCCATTCCCGGTGTGCAACAAGCTCGCGCGGTTCCGCCATCGCGGAATCGCACGAACATCTCCCAGGTCCATTGCCCAGCTTACAGTATGCTTGTGCGGTTTCATGATAGCAGAGCTGCTTTACATCAATGCTGTGCTTCCAGCTGAGTGTCAGCTCACCAACGCCATCACCATCACGAGCAAGGATCATTCCATAGCGGCGGATCTGCTATCGCGCAACCGCCAAGGCAACTCGAATTAGAGTCACGAGAGACAGGTACTTGTAGGTGAGAAGGAGGTCGAGTTGAATCGTAACTTTGTGCACTGGCTCCGTGGGCACCCACCTGGAAGAAGCTGGCGAGCCAGGCACGGCGGAAGGTTTGATAGGAGCTCGGCCTCGTCTCCACCCCCTGCCTGTCAGGCTGCGATAGGACGTGCCCCCTGTAGAACTGGTAAACATCATTGAGGGTTGCGAACGACCCAGTTGGAAGGAACTCCCTAGTGCGCTCCTCGCCGGTGGTGCCTCTCACTGTCTTGTTGGGCAGAGGTTGCGCCAGAGCCACCAGTGTATCCACTATCCAGCGTGTGCATTCTTGCTCCCGCGGCCCGTGTCCCATCCTAGTGTCCCTTTTCGCCACCTTGACTGGCACGTGATCCCCCACCGCCTGATCCGCGTCGCGCCTTCTCCTTCCAAAATTCCTCCTTGTCTCTCCGTGTGCGGCTTGGAAGGCTCTTACACACATGGGCTTGCCGAAGAGTCGGAGCTCGTAGTGCTCGTCGGTGCCTTGCCCCCAGACTTTGCACCAGGCCAGGATGTCGAGCATATCCCGCCTGCGCTGCCCGACGTCCTTTGCCCCCCAGATCGCCGATCTGGCCAGCACCATTCTTGGATCGACACCCTTGAGGCAGCAGTTGCCGCAGCAGCGCCAGCCTTCTGCCTCCAGTTCCGACAAGGCCTTGTGGGTCTTCATAAAGTTCCGCAGCGTCCTTTCTGCCGCCCTTCGCGTGGCCGTCTTTGGGCCTGCGGGGTCCAAAGGGACCTTGATGGAACTCCCCGGCGAAGCGGCCCTGTACGCCTTCCTCTTCCTATTTTGGGGCGCGTCTAGTATGTTGACCAATTCCCTGAAAGCCTCTCTACCAAGGCCGCCCCCTTGGGTTCGCAAATACTCAGCAATCAACGGAGGCACGTTGGTTGCAGCCCCTGCAGGCAATTTGATCACAGTATTTCAGAGGGCAGGAAGCAAGGCAAGTTGCGGCGAGGAACAGCCGTCCCAAGAGTGGGTGCTCACCCTGTACAGTGTTGGATGCACCAAAACTGCCCCCATCGGAGGCCACATGCCAGTCGTCGTCATCCCCCAGTAGTGCCCCAGACTCCGTGGCACTGCAGTTCCGGCTGCACGCGATTGGGTGAGCACCCTGGCCTGTGGCCCTGCGCTTGGCCTGCGGTTGTGGCATTCTTCCCGCCACTCGCTTGACTGGTATACGAGAGCCATTGCCGGAAGCAGTGGGCCTCCGACGGCGTGAGGTCGCCGGCTGCTGCGGCAAGGGGGCAGCCTCGAGCGACGCAAGACGATCCTCTTGTTCCTTGTAAGTGCGGGCACAGGACAGGCACAGGGAATGCTGCGCCACCGTGTTAGCCAGAGCTGCCGGGAAAAACGATAGGCACCTGTAGTGGAAGAAGCCCGGCTCACAATTTCGGCAGGCGCCTTCAAACGCCGTTGGTGCGAGGCACTGCGGAGAGCATTTTCGTCCTGTATGGAAGAGCAATAGGTAAGAGAACGGCACAGCCGTGTGGCAGCGCTGCACGTATGCAAGCAGAGAGATGGGCACCCACCAGACACCATTGCTGTGGCAGTCCTCGCAGGTTTTGCACCTGTGCATAACAAACAAGAATCAAGAGTCGGCGCAGCACGCAAGGCTTGTCATAGTGTTAGACTTGCATCTCCCAGGTCCTTTCCCAGCCCTTTCCCAGCCTACAGATGACTGGTGCGGTTCCACGGTGGCGGAACCGCACAAGCATCTCGCAAGTCCATTTCCCACATGCAACAGTTTGGTGCGGTTCCGCGATGGCGGAGAGGCACAAACATCTCCAGGGACCCTTTCCTGCCTGGGACAGTCTGGTGCGGTTCCGCGATGGCGGAACCGCACAAACATCTCCAGGGTCCGTTTCCTGCCTGCATCAGACTGGTGCGGTTCCGCGATGGCGGAACCGAACAAACATCTCCCGGGTCCCTTTCCTGC